>OY992879.1:114291510-114324010 GCA_963921405.1 Cepaea hortensis
AGATCTGTATGTATATTATCTCTCCACCGTCTTCTTGGTATACCTCGGGGTCTACGGTCATTTATTTCTTGAGTGTAAGCGAGTTTTGTTTCCCTATTATCTTCCATTCTTTCTATATGCCCCAGCCATTGCAGCCTATTAGCCTTCATGATACCAGTGATTAGCGGGGACTTAAACAGATCATAAATGTCTTTGTTGCTTCTTCTTTTCCACTCTCCACTTTGTGTTTACCTAATGGGTCCAAAGATGCGTCTTAAGACTTTGTTCTCAAAGGTTTGTAACAAGGCTTCGTCTCCTTTAGTTGTACTCCAGGTTTCAGAGCCACACAGCATAGCTGGTCTGATCAGTGTTTTGTAAATTGTGATCTAAGTGTTACGAGATAGCGCCTTTGATTTTAGTAGATGTTGTAGTGCATAGTATATCTTATTTCCAGAGTTGATTCTAGCTTGTATTTCTTCCCTTATTATGCTGGAGCAGTTGAAGATTGTACCCAGGTATTTGTATGTTTCCGTTCTTTTAATGGTCATATTATCTATTTGTATGTGGCCGGAGTTTTTAGCCGTTCCTTCTCTTGAAATTACCATATATTCTGTCTTATCTTGGTTGATAACCAGCCCCATTTGTTTAGCTTTTTCCTTCAAGTGAGTCAATATTTCCACTGCCCTTTGTTCATTTTTCCCTATAATATCTATATAATCTGCATAACCAAGCAGTCTGGATGTTCCTCCAATAGCACATTTCTCCTTTACTTTCCTTACAAGTTTCTCTAGAGCCAGATTGAAAAGGAGCGGTGATAGTGCATAATCCTGTTTCAAACCAGATGTTATTTGAAAAGGGTCTGATTTCCTGCCTTTATATCTTACTACAGTCGAGTCCACTTTAGTAGAACTCGGATAACTAAAATTTCGCTTAAGACGCCGTTATTGGCTTGGTCCCGGCCAAGATCCTTCTTTATCCTTGTATAAAAATTCCTGATAAGTCGAATTCGGTTAACTTGAATTTTTGGATTAGTCAAACATAAAAATGAATTACCGACTATATAAATGTCCACGTTTAAGTCGAACTGTTCATTTCACCCCCCCCCCCCCCCACCATCTCCAAAAAAAATTGTTTCGCGAAAGAATGTGTATTGTTAGTCAGCCCGGAGAACAATCTCGCACATAATATGCTGCTACATGTCAACAATGGCTGCTAGTGGACGAAAACTTAAAACTTTGACTTTAAAAACACAGATTGAGCTGTTGGAAGAGGTTGAACATAGTGGGAAGAAGAAAGTGGATATAGCTAGCGAATTGGGTATTCCAACATCGACACTTTCCGGCATTTTAAAGCATAAAGACCGCTACAAACAATTGTTTTTCGAATGTCAAATCGACAGTGATAGGCAGAGAGCTAGAAGAACTGCTGCGTGCGATTTTGTTGATGCTGCCTTTTTAAAATCATTCACCGTGATTAGATCGGCAAATGTACCAGTAAATGGGCCTTTACTTATTGCAAAAGCAGAAGAATTTGCACGTCTTGGAGGTCAGACAGATTGGAATTGTAGTGCTGGTTGGTTGGATCGTTTCAAAAAACGACACTGCATCACTTACAAGAATGTGTGTGGAGAGAAACAGTCAGTCGACGAAGCAACGACTCACTCATGGATATAAGACGTGCTCAGACCTGCTTTACTTAAATATAATTCTGCGAGCAGTGAGAGCAATGTTACTGACATTTCAGTGGGGCGATTACTTGCTAGATTGTATAAAGAGCAGAAGATTGATCCAGAGGCGTTTGTGAGCATTGACAATGATGTTTCTACTAAGTGCTAATCTTTCAAGCACTGATATTAGAAGGCTATGTATGCCAGTCATTCCACCAACAGACACTTCCAGCCCTGACACTAATGATGAGGATGACTGTGGGCTGCAAGCACAACCTGTATCGCAGTCAGATACTTTGGCATCAATTGATAAAATTGACATTTGCATGATGCAGAATGGATGTTCAGATGATGCAGTCTCACCATTTGTGCCTTTAAACAGGCAATGAGAAGATAAATCACAGACATTTTCTTTAATTAATTTGGAAATTTTCAAAATTAAACATTTCAACATTTCTGATATTGTATTGCTATTTATTTGTTCACTGTCTGTGTTTCCTAAGTAGTACAATCATTTTACTCAATGCTACTGCATGGTATTAGTGTACATTAGTGTAAATATGTGTGCAGTCTGAATAAGTAGAATTTCGGATAAGTAGAACAAATTGCTTCGGCCCCTGTGACTTCTACTTATCCAGACTCAACTGTATATTATAATTATCTTCCATGCATAGTCTGGACATGTCGATTAACTTCCTTGGTATTCCAAATTCCTGCATTGCATTCCATAGACTATTCCTATGGACACTATCATAAGCCTTTTTAAAATCCACAAAAATGTTATGGAGATCTCTTTTATATTATACATTTTTCTCGGCTGTTTGTCGTAAGATAAATATCTGATCTATTGTTGATCTGTTTTGTCTGAAACCCGCCTGGTAGTCACCTAATATTTCTTCTGAATATGGTTTTAGTCTATTTAGTAATACCGCGGATAGTATCTTATAGCTTGTGGATAGGAGTGATATTCCTCTATAATTTTCACATTGGAACTTTTTTCCTTTCTTAAAGATTGGTATCAATAATGACTCTTTCCAGTCATGGGGTAATTCTTCTGTCCTCCAGATTTTTATTATTAGTTCGTATAGTTTTAGATGTAATGCGTGGCAGCCTGCTTTTATAAATTCAGCAGCAATTCCATCAGCCCCAGTTGCTTTATTGTTTTATGTCGTATTATTACTAGGGCTGCGGAAGTTAACGATTAATTAATCGATTAATCGTTAATCTGTTTAACGATTAATTTTTTTTAACGATTAATCGAAAACTTTTCTCCCATCACTTATACAAATGAACCGGATGTTGAATAATTGTCGGACATTTTAAACATAGTGCTGCAAACACAACCGAGGTGCACAATTGTACAGAGTCACCAGTGTGTAAGCTGCAGCAAGATGTACCAACAAGATGAAACAGTATGTTTATTATGCTACAGAGTCTTCTACAGGTCAGAGAAACATTAACTGTCTACATGTCAGATGAAAAGAAGCAATACAAAGGTCCAAAACTGTCAGGTTCAGATTGGGAGAAGATTTCGAGATATGTCAAAGATTTGAACTTATTCTGTCAGACCACGGTCCTGCGTGGCGGTCAAGATGTTGTTTCATGTAGCTGTGTATTGCCACTGCTATCATCGTTGACAAAGCATATGACTGTACACGATGATGATCCGGGCTACATAGCTAGATATAAGGCAGCATGTATTAATGGCCGGCTTCCTGGCCTAGAGGTTAGCGACTTTTCACCGTAATCTCGTATACTCTCGTAAGTAACGGGACGACGGTGAGAATCAGCAGTGGTTCGAATCGCGTCGGTAACTTACGGGGTATGTGAGCCGGCCGCTCGGAAAGCAAAGGCAAACTACTGAGCGTAATCTTGCCAAGAAATCAACAATCAGCTGAAAGATGCTGATGTTGACAGCAATGTCCTATTAAGGATATGCAAACAATTATGTATTAATGACTTCTGTGAACGTGTAGCTAACATGACAAGTATTTAAATACTACAGATTGCAACAGCACTTAATCCACGCTACAAATACCTGAAGTGTTTGTCAAAAGATGCAAAAGAACGAACTTGGTCACGTATTGAACAACAAATAGCAGTTAATGTTCATGATGAGCAGATGGAGACTTCTGCAACGAATGATACTGACATTGACAGTGAAACTATATGTGAACCAAATGAAGAGAGTATTAAGCTAATTGAGTCTGAAATGGATAAGAAAGTTGCTGAATCGGTTGACCCTTTACAATGGTGCAAACTTAATGAACATCGATATCGAAAATTGGCATCCCTTGCCAAGACCATTCTGTGAATATCGGTTACCTCAGTTCCATGTGAACGATTGTTCAGTTCTGCTGGTTATATTGTTAATAAGACGCGCTCGTAACTTGAAGCAAATACTGTCAACATACTCTATCTGTCTGCATAGTTGGTTATTAGATGACATATGAACAAGATAATCCAATGTTATTTCGATTTTTAACAAATACGACTGCGTTTTGAGTTATATGACTATAATTGATTTGCTTTAAACAAAAAAGTCGCTTAAAAGTCGACAGGGTCAACTTCATTGCACCGGGTTTTATCCCATATGGCTCGGTCTCTTTCCGCAGCACGGAAAGCGTCGCACAAAGCACGAACTCCGTAGCTTTTAGCGACGACCCACAGGAGTCTCCGAAACATTTAACTCGTAAACCGAAGGGTGCGGCCCGGAATCGAACCCACAACCTTCGAAGCACGAGTCAAACGGCTTGACCACTTCGCCACAGAGACTCCCGCTTTCCCGATTTGCTTTAATCGAAATTAACGATTAATTAATCTTTAATTTTTCAAAAGTTAACTATTAAATTTAATTGATTTATTTGGTTATTTCGGGATTTGAAATTTAAATATTGAGCACAACCCACCACTGGCAACGCTGATCGTATTCTGGTATGAACCTAAGGCCTATCCACGTCAATATGGAAGCACTATACTCGAGTTTCGCCCTCGTTTGAGCTCGTCAGTAGTGCATATCCCTGACCGGATCCGGAAACAATTTAAATTAATCGGTCGCAGCCCTAGTTATTACATATAGGATTTCTTCAAAAGTAGGTTCTTCAATTTGTGGTTCACACGTTAGAACCGCTTCCTGTGGGAAAGTGTTATTTGGAGCTTCACAATTTAGTAATTCAACAAAGTATTCTTTCCATGTGTTACACATTTCGTCATGTATTTATCATATTCCCATGTTTGTCTTTTAAACCATATGTGTTGTGTTGGTGCCTTTGTTTCATTGACTTCAGTTATTTAAAAAACTTTCTGGATTCGTATTTCTGGTGATTAGTTTCCATATCTTTGATTATATTGCTCATATATTCTCGCTTCTGCTGCCGAACTATTTTTGTTGCCTCTTTACATTAAGTTCTATATTGCTCTTCATTTTGGATGTTGTTGATGTCATTTAACCACAACTGTCTGGCATTCTTTTTCCTAATGACTGCTTCTTCACATTTTTGATTGAACCACCTGTTCTTTCAATGCACGGTTAACACACCGAGACATTCTCCTGCTGTAGTTTGAATTATATTCTTGATGTTCAACCAAGTTTGGTCAACGCTTTCCTCCAACGGGTTTTGTAGAATTTCAAGTTTACATTTTTTTTCATCTGCAAATTTCTCTTTGACTGTAGGCCTACTTTCTTGTAGTTTTTCTCTGTTATATGCTGTGTGTAACCTTTGTAGTTTAGCATAGAAAGCTCTCTTAAGTTTTATTTTAAAATTTGCCCCAACAAGGATGTGGTCGCTGTGGCACTCAGCTCCTCTATAACGTCTAACTTGGTGTATGTTTGATGTTGTTGTTTTTGTTGTTAATTAAAATGTGATCTGTTTGATTAGAGGTTTTCTTGTCACACGATTTCCAATTTGTTAATACATATATCCTTTCTTTGCAGTCTGGTACTGCTAATCTGCAGTCCTTTGGCTTCTGCCAGGTTGATGACTCTCCATCCATTGTCATTTGAAGTTGTATGTAGGCTTTCCATACCGGCAACTTTTTTTATGAGTTTGCTCTCTACCTATTTTTGCATTGCAATCAGGATGTCCTATTTGGGGGTTTCTTCTATGACATCTTCCAGATCATTATACAAGGCTTCTTTAATATCTTCTTTGTCTTCAGTAGGTGCATGTACATTAACCATCATTATATTTTTCAATTAACCTTTTATTCGTAATTTACTAATCCTGTCATTAACAGCTTTAAAGTTTAGAATGTTCCCCAAAACTCTTTTTAGATGACAAATCCTATTCCTAATTCATGTTTATTTTGGGTGTTTCCATTATATTACAATCATTCCATTTTGCTCTAGAGTACCCTCTCCTGGCCACCTTATTTCCTGAATTGCTGTTATCAATCAATCATGTGCCATGCCGGAAAGCGTGGGCGTTCATGACTCGCCATTTCACTCGATCACCAGTGTAGTGGATCAGCTCAGTGTTCCTGTCTCGTCCATGCCATGTGGCCAAGCCATCCATGTATTTTCCTCTCGGTCTTCCTCTTGGTCTGTTCCCTTCGATCTTGCCAGTTGTCACCAAGTTCTCCAATCCATTTCTTCTCATAACATGTCCAAAATATTTTGACTGTCTACGTCTAATTTCTCTAATCAGTTTACGATGTTCATTTGTCTCCTGTAGTACTTGGTCATTGGTTTTTCTGTCTGTCCATTGTATTCTTTGCATTTTCCTCAGAAACCACATTTCTGCAGCCATCAGATGTTTTTCAGCTTGACTGCTCATTGTCCAAGTTTAACATCCATACAAAAGAACAGGCTCTATGTATCCCCTCAACACTCTTTTTCTCGTTGACATCTTTTTATTGGTCAGAATGTTTTTTATCTTGCTAAAGGCTACTTTCGCCATGGCGATTCTTGTTCTAATTTCTTCAAGGCATCCCCCATCAGATGTTATGACTGTTCCAAGATAATTGTACCGATTCACTTGTTGAAGAATATTTCCATTTACTTGTATATTACATTGTGGCACTTCTTTCTTCCTAGTGACGACCATAACCTAAGTCTTTTTACAATTTAATTCTAACCCCAGTTGTGTTTCACTCACTGTGTACAACAAACGCATCCACTAATTGTTGCAGGTCCTGCGCATTGTCTGCAAATAATACTGTATCATCTGCATATCTAATGTTATTGATGTTTCGTCCCCAAATGCCGATTCCATTTATATCCTCTACATTTCTGAAAATATATTCACTGTATAGGGAAAATAGATCTGGAGACATCACACATCCCTGCCCAACACCTCTCTTAATTGGCTGATACTGTCCCACTTCATTACCAATCCTTATTGCAGCTTGTTGTTTCCAATATATGTTTTTTATAAGTCTAATGTCTTTCCTATCAATTTGTAGATCTGCAAGCATATCCACCATGTTGACATGTCTAACTCTATCACAAGCCTTTGTATAGTCAATAAAGCAAAGATGTATATCCCTGTTTACTTCAATAGCACGTTCAATAACTGTTCGCAGCATATACACAGCATTTACTGTACCCTTTCCTTCTACAAACCCACATTGTTCTTCCCCTATTTCAGGTTGTATCTTCTTCCTCACTCTTTGCATGATAATTCTTAGCAAAATCTTTGTGATGTGACTCATTATACTAATTGTTCTATGTTGATCACATTCCAAGGTTCCTGATTTCTTTGGGATTGCAATAAATACAGAGTTACATAATTCAGAAGGTATATCTCCAGTATCATATAATGTGTTCAGCAGTCTGGTGACTTGCTCTAGTCCAAATTCTTCTAAAGCTTTAATCATTTCTGTTGTGATGTTATCTGCACCGGGGGCCTTGCCAGCTTTCATATGCTTAAGACCATTTCGAACCTCCATCATGAAAATTGGCGGTCCTTCATTATTAAATCTAATATCATACTGTTCGTCTCTATTATCATTATAAAGGTGTTTCACATAATCTGTCCATACATGTAGAATCTGGTCTTTTTCTATTATGTTTTAGTTTTTAGACACCCTGTTGATGTACCTGTTCTTTTATTAGTAAGTTCCTGAATTCTTTTGTGCACTAATTTGGTATTTTGACTTGTGTGTTGGTTTTAAATTTTTAGCACTTTTCCTCAAGTCATGCTTCTTTTGCCTCCTTACATAATATTCTGACTTGTCTGTGAATTTCTTCATATTTGACAGAATTATTTTTGTTGAGTCTTCTTGTTTCCATGATGTGTAAAATTTCTTCAGTCATCCATTTCTTACGACCCACCTTCTTTAATTTTGGAATAGCTGTTTCTGCAGCCACACTGATTGAATTCTGCAACGTTTCCCATTGATCATCCACATCCTTGAATAATATATCTAGATCAGACAATATTTCAAATCTGTTCTGTACTTCTATGTTGAATTTGTTTTGTATTTCTTTGTCATTACTCAATGTACACAAATCATATTTAGTGTTTCCTGTTATATACTTGACTTTCTTCAATTTTATCCTCAATGTTCCTGTGAGTAATCTGTGGTCACTATAACAATCAGCACTGGGAACTGTTTTTGCTACTGTTAGCCCGTTTCTAAATCTTCTGCTAATGAGAATGTAGTCAATCTGGTTTCTAATCCTGCTATCAGGACTCCCCCATGTCCATAATCTTCTAGGGTGTTGTTTAAACCAGGTGTTTCCTACAATCATTTCCTGTTCTTTTGCCCACTCTACGAGTCTGTATACTCTTTCATTTCTCTCTCCTAAACCATAGTTTCCTACTGTATATCTATCCCTTGATTTCCTACTTTTGCATTGAAGTCCCCTATTATGATGGTTATTTCTGAATTTTTACATTTCTTTAAGGCAGACTCTAGGTCATTATAAAATTCTTCTACACTATCTTCACTGGATTCTCCTGTTGGGGCATATACTTGAATAATATTTATGCTAAAAGGTCTGCCACTTAATTTAACTAGTAGAACTCTGTCCGACACGGCCCAATATCCTTGAACAGATTTTGATGTTTTCCGGCCCAAAATAATTGCCACTCCACTATGACGATCTTCACCTCCAGAATAAATAATCTTGAAATCTTCATCTATCTTGATGCCTGCTCCTGTCCATCTCGTTTCGCAGATACCTAATATATTATTTTTTTCCCTTTCAATTTCTTGTTTTATGTTCTCTAATTTTTTGTCGTCGTTTAACGTCTAACGTTCCATGTTGCTAATTTTAACGCCTCTGTCCTTGTCTTGCGATGATCAGTCTTTAAGCGAATCATGATGTACTAGGCACTTTTAAAGAGGTAGTTTGCCGTTGCTTTCCTCTATGGCAGTGACCATACTGGTCGGAGACCGCAGCCATTGACTCAAGAAGAACTCCTCTGCCTGCCTTCGTGAAACTCGAGACCATGACCAACAAATATCTGTCGGCTGCCCTCAAAATTTCATCCACCACCTGCCTTCCGTGACTTCTTTTGAAAACTTCAAATAAAAGAACACAAAATAACATCACATAATCCACAGGAAAACACTATTCACATGAAATTCATAGGAAATCACACGAAATCCAAAGGAAAACACTAAATAGCGTCCCCCCCCCCCCCTCCCCTGAAGAGTACGCGTCATTTTGTCGCCATTGAACCGGAAGCATCGTTGCTTTTATATCCACTTGATATTCACCCAGCTCCCGGGTTAGTTCTTCGGCCGCTCCAGCTCGATATAGTGTCCGTACATTCCATGTTCCAAATCTCAAAAGTCCTTTAAACGTTCCAAGGTCGTTGTCCAAATAAGTCAGTCCGTATTCGAGGCTTATTTATCTGTTTCGCAACAAAATAGTTTTCACAAAGGTGGGGATGTTAACCCCACGCTTCAACCCCCAACCTGGAGGACCAGGGTTTTCTCTTTGTCTGTTCTCTACCCTTTGACCTGTCCGGCTTCTTGGTTCCAGGAAATATTTTTTTCATTATTCTGAGATCTTTTCTACAAATGTTGATATCTTCCAACATTTTAATTAGTTTATCCTGTTTTAATTTTATCAAATGCCTTGGTATAATCTATGAAGTACACAATTATGTCTTTCTGTGTCTCTATTGATGTTTCTAATAGTGTTAGTAATGCATATATTGAATTGTTTGTACCATTTCCATCCAAGAATCCATACTGTTCTTCACCAATTGCGATTGCTATTGTCTTTCTTGTTCTTCTCATTATAATTCAGTATTTTATTATAGGAAGAACGAATCTCTTAGGTTTTACGTTAATTTTTGGTAAAGTTATATACGAAGGATCCGCGTCCCTCCACACTCACTTTATACAACACCAAAAAAATTAAATCGTTAGATATTTAGTTGGAATGGATCAAGATCAACCAGAGTAGAGAGCATGCTGTATGAGAACAAGACGACAGGACGACATAGGAAGAATTGGCTAGATGACCGATGGCGGTCATGCTTCGCTATCTAACACGATCATCAGAGTCGTAGATCAGTTCTGTCTCGACCATACTACATGGTCAGGCCATCCAGATATTTACTTCTCTGTCTTCCCTTGTTCTCTTTCTTCCCCCTCGATTTTGCCAATTGTCAAAACATTCTTCAATTTATTTCTTCTCATACCGTGGCCAAAACATTGTGACTGTCTACGTCTAATTTATCTAATTAGCTTCCGTTTGTCATTTGTTTCTTGTAGGGCTTGGTCGTTAGTTTTTCTGTCTGTCCATAGCATTATTTGCCTTTTCCTTAGAAACCTTATTTCCACAGCCTTCAGATGTTTTTCAGCTTGTCTGCTCATTGTCCACGCTTCACATCCATACACAAATGCATGTTCTATGTAACACCTCAACACACACACACACTCTCTCTCTATCTCTATCTGTCTCTGTCTGTCTCTCTCTCTGCCTCTCTCTGTCTCTCTGACTCTCTCTCTCTCTCTCTCTCTCTCTCTCTCTCTCGTTGCAAATGACTTTTTGTTTAATTGGTCAATATGTTTTCCATCTTGCAAAAGAATATCTTCGCCATGGCGATTCTTGTTCCAATCTCTTCAAGACATCTATAATCATATGTTATGACTGTTCCGAGATAATTGTAACGATTCACTTGTCTAAGCATATTCCCAATTGCTTGTATATTACATTGTGGTATTTCCTTATTCTTAGTGACAACCTTATAGTCAAGTCTCAGTCAGATACGACTGAGCTACTATATAATAGTAGTCGGTACTACCTGCTTTCTGTTAGCGCCGAATGGGCGGAAGAGCGCAACTGGGAGGGTACAAGCCTTATCTTGGTGCGAGGAAATGAACCTTAAGACAAAATGTCATGGCAAGGCAGACCAGGCCTTAAGCCTTGGTTAGTAGCTGGTCTAGGATCGAAGCTCCGACAGGCGGACAGTTAGGGCTTAGGGCATTGTTTTGCTGACCAGGCAGCCTCTGCAGCTTGTCTTGTTACAGATGTATTGGTGTTACCATTTCTCTGGAGTGAATTAGGCAGGCCGAGAGATGGATCAAGCTTAAGGGCAACAAATGGTCTCAATATTTTAGCCCAGGCTTTGTGCTATGAAGAGGTGTAACTCCATCCCTGGTCTTAACCTGTCTCGGAATCAAAAGCAAGAGGTAGCAGTTATGGGTTATAAGTCCTTGTCAACTGGCGTAGACATCGGTGATTTCAATGCTAGTGTGGGCAAGGACTCGAGTTCATGGCTAGTGTGCCTTGGAAAATACAACATCGATAGCATGAATGAGAACGGCCTGTTGGATCATTGCACCAGAAATGACCTATGTATTACAAACTCCTTTTTTAAAACAAAAGAGCTGCACAACGTCCCATGGAAACATCCAAGATCCGGCCCATTGGCATCAGCTGTACTTGATCATCACACGGAGACAACATCTGAACCAAACATCATTAACTCGAAGTTACCACAGTTCAGACTGTGATACGGATCATTCTTTGATTGTTACAAGGGTTAGACAGACCAAAGAGAATCTACACAGCTAAAAACAGATCTAGCCCCAGGATTAATATTATTAACACCCACGATCCTGATAAGTGCTTTCAGTTCCAACAGAAACTTGAAGACGCTTTCACTGATACATCAGAAAATTGTACAGCAATTGAAAAGTGGGGTAAACGTAAGGAAACTCTTTATAAAACAGCTGTGGGGATTTACGGAGGTGGAATGTGAGAAGTCTGTATGAGGGAAAGCTTAAAGTAGTATTAGTATGTGATGAGATTGA
Organism: Cepaea hortensis; assembly: GCA_963921405.1. Taxonomy (NCBI): domain Eukaryota; kingdom Metazoa; phylum Mollusca; class Gastropoda; order Stylommatophora; family Helicidae; genus Cepaea; species Cepaea hortensis. The sequence goes on from OY992879.1 coordinate 114,303,377, forward strand.
GATATTCAAAATGAAGTTTTCCAAATTTTAGGAATTAGTGAACATCGTGGAGAGGCAAGGGATATTTTACACATGAGAATGGAAGTCTTTTCATATATTCTGGTAGAGACGTCGGAGGCCAGAGCGGAGTCGCATTTTGTTTAGGTAAAACAACTGCAAAAACCTTAATGGGATATAACCTAGTTAGTGATAGAATCCTCACTATCAGACTGAAAGGCAGTTAAAAAAAACACAACTCTCATACAGATATATGCACCTACTTCAACAGCAGAGAGGACGAAATTGAATATGTTTACAGCACACTGCAAGACACATTAAACAAGATTGGTCATAATCATATAACAATAATAATGGGAGATTTTAATTCTAAAGGAGGTACAGGACGAGCTGAAAATTTAGGATTGGGAAATAGAAATGATGCAGTTGACGAATTAATTGAATTTTGCACAGAAAATGCGTTAATGATAGTCAACACACTATTTAAACAACACCCAAGAAGGATGGGGACGGAGCACTTATGGTAATGCCCCGAATGCTGTGATGTCGATTCCTAAATCAATCAATCAATCAATTAATCAATCACCCAAGAAGAAGACTCTTCACATGGATGTCCCCGGACAGTATTACAAAAAATCAGATATATTATTATTAATACAAAGAAGATGGAGATCACGCATAACATCTGTAAAAACCCTTCGAAGTGCAGACTGTAATACAGATCATCAGTTATTAGAAGCAGATCTGAAATTAAAACTCAAAAAGCTTACCCGAGGACCAAGGCCACTTCGTTTTGATCACCCAAAAATGCCAGATGCATACAAGTCTTTATGTTGGTACAAGGAGAAATGACACCTGATGAACTGGCAGAAGAAACTAGAGATATCTTGATAACAGTAGCGAAAGATTTAACTCCGACCAAGAAAAAGCAACATAAGCCATGGATTACATCAGACACGTTATATCTTATATATAAAAGAGACTGTATGTGGGTGTGTGTGTCCTTTATGCGTTCGCGAACGGTCCATCCGATTGAGATGAAATTTTCTACACGTCTTCCTCTCATTGCTGCGCTGCCAACTGTCATAGTTTTTTTTCTTCTTCCTCCTCCTCCCTCTCCCTAAATACGTACGTAAATATATGATGATGATGATGAAAGAATCCCCGAACCACAACGCTAGGAAAAGCGAAGAAAATGACGTGACTACACAGAATCGTCACACGGCAATCATCATCATCATCAAGTGCCGTGCCGGCTGGCGTAGGCGTTCATGGCTCTCCATAGATCTCGGTCTTTGGTTTTCTGGATCAACTCTGCTGCTGATATTCCTCCATGCCACGGCAATATCAATAACAATTCATCTTTTTATGTGTAAGGAAGTTATCTACAGTCATGTAGAAGGGAAGAACAATCAATGGAAGGACCGAAATCACAGAACCTAGACGAGTATGAATTCAAAATGGCAAACTCCCTCCTGCTCTCTTCTCCTCCTCCCTCCTCCTCCTCTCTCCTCCTCCTCTTTCTCCTCCGTCTACCTCCAATACGGGATCGCGCCGGACACTTTTAGCTACTCCTCAAACTCAAGCCAGACGACATACTCCCGTCACATCAAGTACCAATAGGACAGAAGTGTGCAGATCACTCATAACCACTGCACCTGAAATCCATGCCAGACGGGACACTACCACTACACCAAGTGCGTTAAATACTTTCACAAAGGAGGGTAATAATTACGAAGATATTTTCCTATTCTCCCCAGAAAGGAACCAACTCTCAGCAACAACGATGTGCCACCACAACCTCCTGTTAGCCACCAACCAGAGGCTCTAGTTGGTAGTCATTACATACCCATTAGACATCATCAGTACCCATTTCATTGTAACCCAGAATGGTTGCACCTCACACGGTATAGCCCAGTTACACTTCGTCAAGCACTTATAATGTCGCTATACCAACAACCAACACAACCTGGTATTTACTAGCAACTTAGCACAAAGCTACACCGGATCTCGGTACAAGAAAGTTCCTCTCCTAGAACGTTTATCTGCATATTTGGTTACTACTTGATCTAGTAACGTATTGTGTTATAAGCAACTACAAACATTGACTTGTTTTGACTTTATATTAATTGATAGTACTTAGCTGTATATCTTTTATAATACTTTTCATTGTGTTTTACTGTGAGTGAGGGGGTCTTCACTGTTCTTCCTTCTGCTTACTGTTTAACGTTTTATTTCCCGTGTGGGATACTCCGCTTTAAACAGAGACATTGACTTGTATAGTCATTTATTAATTCTGTTGGATAACAGTTGGTTACTTAGCTTGTGAAGTATTTTTTTTTCTTCAGGTTAATTATTTGTTGTATGTTCTTTAATTCGTTTTGTTCCGTGTTTGCATTATATTCGTTGGTCTAATTAGTTATATCGTTATAATATTGTCATTTACATATCGATTTGTATTACTGATATTTTGTAAGTTAATGTAATTGTGATTTTTTTTTTTATGATCTTGTATTTTTGCTTAACTTTGACTAATTTACACTTTCTTCATGGATGAAATGTCTGAGAAGTGGCAACACTGGCTCAATAAGTCAGGAATACGCCTTGGACACTTAAACATTTGCAGCTTATTTAACAAGCTACCAGAGTTATCTTCTATTCTTAATTAAAATTTTCATTTATTCGGCCTTAGTGAAAGTAGACTTAATGATAACATTTCAGATGAGGACATATCTATTAAAGGGTACACAGTTTTTAGAAAGGATCCCTGTAGGAAACAAGAGACAGGCATAGTAACCTATGTTTCTAATTTACTAAATGCTCACCGTAGGCTAGACTTTGAAACTTGCGAAATAGAATGTATGTGGTTAGAGCTAAAACTTCAAAACCGCACACCCCTGATAATTGGCTACCTGTATCGAAATCCCAGTGCTGGACACGTCTGGTACGAAAACTTCACTACCATGATGGATGTGGTTTTCGCTTCCGGGAAGGAAATTATACTACTCGGAGACTTTAAAATTGACACCAACAAATCCAACATAATATGGGGAAATATAATTGCATCATACAATTTCCAACAAATATTACAACAGGCTACTCGAGTAACAAAGTCATCTTCAACAGTCATAGATAACATTTATGTAACTTGCTCAGACAACATCATAGAATGCGCTGTACCCAATTGTGCAATGAGAGATCACTACCCAATATGCTGCACGTGGTCTAAACAAGAAACTAAAACTCCTAAACATAAACACATAAGTGTAAAATATAGAAGTTACAAACATTTCAACCAAAACGCATTTTTACAGGACTTGCTCAGTTCACCTCTAGACAATGTTTATCAGCTTCCTGACCCGGATGATGCTCCGGAATACTGGATGAAAACATTTATTGATGTCTTTGATAGACATGTTCCAATCAAGGAAGTTCGAGTAAAACACCACGTCAAGCCACCTTGGGTCACCCAGGAAATACTTGGAATTATGAGAGACAGAGATAAAGCACATAAAAAGAGGGATCTCAGCGCATACCGTACTCTTAGAAACAAAGTTCAATATGCCATACGACGGAGAAAAAAAAATTACTTTAAGAACTTAGTAATGGATAAAACAAATAGTAAGGATATATGGAAGGCAATTAACACCTTGACAAACAAGTATAACTTCCGAAATTCTTTACCATCAAATCGTATTCAATCAATCAATCATGTGCCATGCCGGAAAGCATGGGCGGTCATGATTCGCCATTTCACTCGATCACCAGAGTCTTGGATCAGCTCAGTGTTCCTGTCTCGTCCATGCCATGTGGCCAAGCCATCCAGGTATTTTCCTCTCGGTCTTCCTCTTGGTCTGTTCCCTTCGATCTTGCCAGCTGTCACTAAGTTCTCCAGTCCATTTCTTCTCATAACATGTCCAAAAAATTTTGACTGTCTACGTCTAATTTCTCTAATCAATCTACGATTTTCATTTGTCTCTTGTAGTACTTGTTCATTGGTTTTTCTGTCTGTCCATGGTATTCTTTGCATTTTCCTCAGAAACCACATTTCTGCAGCCATCAGATGTTTTTCTGCTTGACTGCACATTGTCCAAGTTTCACATCCATACAAAACAACAGGCTCTATGTATCCCCTCAACACTCTTTTTCTCGTTTCAATTGACATCATTTTATTGGTCAGAATGTTTTTCATCTTGCTAAAGGCTACTTTCGCAATGGCGATTCTTGTTCTAATCTCTTCAAGGCATCTGCCATCAGATGTTATGACTGTTCCGAGATAATTGAACCGATTCACTTGTTGAAGAATATTCCCATTTACTTGTATATTACATTGTGGTACTTCGTTCTTCCTAGTGACGACCATAACCTGTGTCTTCCCACAATTTAATTCCAACCCCAGCTGCTCACTGTGTACAACCACAGCGTCTACTAATTGTTGCAGATCCTGTGCATTGTCTGCAATCAATACTGTATCATCTGCATATCTAATGTTATTTATGTTTCGTCCTCCAATGCTGATTTCATTTAGGTCTTCTACATTTCTGAAAATATTTTCACTGTATAGGGAAAAAAGATCTGGAGACATTACACATCCCTGCCTAACACCTCTCTTAATAGGTTGGTATTGTCCTACTTCATTATCAATCCTTATGGCAGCTTGTTGTTTCCAATATATGTTTTTATAAGTCTAATGTCTTTCCCATCAATTTGTAGATCTGCAAGCATATCCACAATGTTGACATGTCTAACTCTATCAAAAGCCTTTGTGTAGTCAATAAAGCAAAGATGTATATCCTTGTTTACTTCTAAAGCACGTTCAATAACTGTTCGCAGCATATACACAGCATTTACTGTACCCTTTCCTTCTACAAAACCACATTGTTCTTCCCCTATTTCAGGTTGTATTTTCTTCCTCACTCTTTGCATGATAATTCGTAACAAAATCTTTGTGATGTGACTCATTATACTAATTGTTCTATGTTGATCACATTCTAAGGCTCCTGATTTCTTTGGGATTGCAATAAATACAGAATTACATAATTCAGAAGGTATATCTCCAGTATCATATAATGTGTTCAGCAGTCTAGTGACTTGCTCTAGTCCAAATTCTTCTAGAGCTCTAATCATTTCTGTTGTGATGTTATCTGCACCGGGGGCCTTGCCAGCTTTCATATGCTTAAGAACATTTTGAACCTCCATCTTTAAAATTGCTGGTCCTTCATTATTAAATCTAATAGCATACTGTTCCTCTCTGTTATCATTATACAGGTCTTTCACATAATCTGTCCATACATGTAGAATCTGATCTTTTTCTATTATGACTTTGCCATCTTTAGTTTTTAGACAGCCTGTTGATGTACTTGTTCTTTTATTAGTAAGTTCCTGAACTCTTTTGTGCACTAATTTGGTATTTTGACTGTTGTGTTGTTTTTCAATTTCTAAGCACTTTTCCTCAAGCCATGATTCTTTTGCCTTCCTACATAATATTCTGACTTGTCTGTGAATTTCTTCATACTTGGCAGGGTTATTTTTGTTGAGTCTTCTTGTTTCCATTAAGTGTAAAATTTCCTCTGTCATCCATTTCTTACGACCCACCTTCTTTAATTTTGGAATAGTTTTTTCTGCAGCCACATTGATTGAATTCTTTAACATTTCCCATTGATCATCCACATCCTGGAATAGGATCTCTAGATCAGACAATATTTCAAATCTGTTCTGTACTTCTATGTTGAATTTGTTTTGTATTTCCTTGTCATTACTCAATGTACACAAATCATATTTAGTGTTCCCTGTTGTATACTTGACTTTCTTCAACTTTATTCTCAATGTTCCTGTGAGTAGTCTGTGGTCACTATAACAATCAGCACTGGGAACTGTTTTTGCTACTGTTAGCGCGTTTCTAAATCTTCTGCTAATGAGAATGTAGACAATCTGGTTTCTAATCCTGCTATCAGGACTCCTCCAGGTCCATAATCTTCTAGGGTGTTGCTTGAACCAGGTGTTTCCTACAATCATTTCCTGTTCTTTTGCCCACTCTACCTCCTCCTCTCTCCGCCTATCTCTTCCTCCCTCCTCCTCCTCCCTCCTCCCCCCTCTCCTTCCTCCTCCTCTCTCCTCCCTTTTCCTCCCTCCTCCCTTTTCCTCCCTCCTCCTCCTTCCTCCACATCCCTCCTCCTCCCTCTTCCTCCTCCTCCATTCTCATCATTCCTCAACCTCCCCCTCCTTCTCCTCCCTCCTTCTTCTACCTCTTCCTCCCTCCTCCTTCTCCCTCCACCTCCTCCCTCCTCCTCCCTCCTCCTCCTGCGTTCTCCTCCTCCCTCCTTCTCCCTCCTCCTCCTCCTGCGTTCTCTTCCTCCCTCCTCCTCTTCCTCCTCCCTCCTCCTCCTCCCTCTTCCTCCTTCTTCTCTCTCCTCCTCCTCCTCCTTCCTCCCTCTTCCTCCTCCTCCCTCCTCCTTCCTCCTTCTCCTCTTTCCCCCTCCTCCTCCTAATCCCTCCTCCTATTCCTCCCTACTCCTCCTCCTCTCTCCGCCTATCTCTTCCTCCCTACTCCTCCTCTCTCCTCCTCCTAATCCCTCCTCCTCCCTCCTTTTTCTTCTTCTTCTGCTGCTGCTGCCGCCGCTCCATTTACCCAAGTTAATTGTTGGGGGAATATGCAAAGATCGTTCAAGTGCTCTTTCTAATGCTTTTTGTAAGTTGGTCTTCGTTTATCTAAGGTTGTTCTAACCGCAACCAATAAATGATTAGACAGACAGGCAGACAGACAGACAGACAGAGAGGGAGGGACAGACAGACAGACAGATAGTCGGGAACGGGAACTTATATGAATTAAATGAGACAGACAGACAGAGAGGGAGGGACAGACAGACAGACAGATAGTCGGGAACGGGAACTTATATGAATTAAAGCTGCTGCCGCCGCTCCATTTACCCAAGTTAATTGTTGGGGGAATATGCAAAGATCGTTCAAGTGCTCTTTCTAATGCTTTTTGTAAGTTGGTCTTCGTTTATCTAAGGTTGTTCTAACCGCAACCAATAAATGATTAGACAGACAGGCAGACAGACAGACAGACAGAGAGGGAGGGACAGACAGACAGACAGACAGACAGACAGACAGACAGACAGATAGACCGACAGACAGATAGATAGTCGGGAACGGGAACGGGAGCTTAAATGACTACTTATATGAATTAAATGAGATGCTCCACGCCAGGAGCTAGGCGATGCCGGGCAGGGTCAGACAGATAGACAGACAGACAGATAGATAGACAGACAGAGAGACAGACAGACAGACAGACAGACAGACAGACAGACAGACAGACAGTCGGGAACGGGAGCTTATATGACTACTTATGTGAATTAAATGAGATGCTCCCCACCAGGGACTGGGCGAAGCCAAGCCGGGCTGGGTCTGCTAGTAATTAATAAAACAACGAGGGGAACTGTTAAAGAAAGGAGGTGAATTTGATAACAGCAAGATGAAGTATAAATGTTTAACTCGAGAAATAAGAAAAAACACAGGAAAGGACAAGAACCAATATATACAAGATTGTTGTGTTAAAATAGAGCAATATCATAGGAATGGAAGAGATTACGAAATGTTTAAAGAAATGAAGTTATTGACAAGAAATGTTCAACCTGAATTAAATGTTATTTGTGACAAGTTAGGAAATACCTTAACAGAATGTAGACAAATTATAGAAAGATGGCAGGATTACAAAAATGGAATGCATGATATGAATGACTCTGGGGATATGAATGATATAAATGAACCAATGACAGCAGAGATAGAACCTGAACCCTCATTTGATAAAATTGCATGGGCAATAAAGAACCTGAAGAATGGTGAATCACCAGGATGTGATGAGATACCAGCTGAGCTAATTAAAGCGGGAGGAGAAGAAAGCATACAAATCTATCACGCATTATGTAAAAAGATATGGAAATGTGGTATATGGCTGTGAGGTTTTTTGTGGGTTTATAGAGAATTACAGAAGTTCCAATGAGTGAAGTTCTATAAAGTATATCTCTCTATAAAAGATACAGGTTAGTAACAGCAAGTGTTGTCTAGAGGTATTGATATTTATTCTCGCATAACCCTTGTAAAGAAACCATTCAGAATTTTGGCTCATCGAGTACCCCCACTGTGAGAAATTAGACCTATGTTAAGTTCTACACAGAATTATTTATAGATGATTTCTCTTCTAGGCCATATATATATATATATATATATATATATATATATATATATATATATATATATATATATATATATAGAGAGAGAGAGAGAGAGAGAGAGAGAGAGAGAGAGAGAGATCTTGGCAGTTAGCCACAGTAACCAATGAAAGCAGTTCTCTCATCTTCCAGCTGACTGTGCTCTGGTCGCCAACCTCATTTTTGATCTCATTACTTATTTCAAGTGACACAAGACACCTGGACAAATGATCACATTGACAATTGTACCATTGTAGTGAACATAAACAACAACATCTGTATTTTACACTGGTTGAACAAGACAACATGAGAAGATCTTGACAACAGTTGGAAAAACATTCACAAAGAATGATCACACCAACAGGTTAGACAAGTCATACATCATGGAAGATACTTGACAACAATCACACAGACTTTCACAATCTCTGTAACCAACCACAACAGTAGAGTAACAGTCACCATGAAGATGCTTGACACCAGTTGGACATTTCTTTCTCAACAATGTACAAGACAATCACAGAGACATGTATCTCACAAAAACTGTTTTCTTACTACTTATCATTTATTAATGTTTCTGGACCAGGTGAAGACTCAGGCTTCATATAGTCAATCATCACACTTCAAATTCTTAGTTAATATGTAATATATTGACATAATTATGAACCTAAATACAACACCCAAATCCCACCGAGACATTAATCTAAATAACCCTCCTCCTCCACTTCTCTACTCCATAAGTTATCCTACACCACACTTTAGACTTAAATCCTTTCTTCGACTGTTAATGAGGGAAACACAAGATAAGCCATAAATTGGGGCAAGCATAGGGAAGTTCTGCTCCACTGGTCTGTTTAATCCTTTTAGCACCTATGATGGTGTTGGACAGCTCAGGTTACAGTTCTCCCCATGATGGTTTTCCAATTCAGGCTATTCCCTGCTGTCACAATCTTGAAAGAAATTTTAAAGCTCTATCTTTTCACTGGTGAGTTCATGAAGTTGACACTTAGGACTGTTCTTTTACTTTTCCAGTAGAGGAAGATCTAAAAAGAAACAATATGTCCTAGCATTCTTCTTTCTGTCTATCTCACCTAAATTTGACTGTTCATGAAGTTGACACCCAAGACTGTTCTTTTGCTTTTCCAGTGGAGGAAGATCTAAAAAGAAACAATATGTCCTAGCTGTCTTTCTTCACAGTCTATCACTCCTAAGATTTCTGATGGAACTGAATCACCACACCGACTTAACACCAATCCATTTTTGGGAATTTGCTCTATTTATTAACTTCTGCTCCTTCAGCTTTCAGCCATTATTAATATTAAGCTGTGATAGGGTCAGCTCCAAGTGCACCTTTAATGTCCACTCTTAGCCAGTAGTGACATGCTGAAGACCAGGTGATCTCTCCTCTTAAGGTTTCTTCTTGAATTTATCTTGAAGATATAGCCTGGAGCTTTTGCAAAATTGGAGAGTATCCCTGTCTTAGGCTTTTAAGAAAGACTTTTCTTCAGTGCCATCTGTATAGGCCAGAATTAGTGGATTCAGGCTGAATCTTTGCAACCTGTTGTTCATTTTGGTCTTTTTGGAGTCTGACTTTTCAGCTGGAGTTGAAGCTAGAGCTCAGGACTTCCCTGGAGTTGTCCTGGTAATTGAAAGGCCTCCTCCATCTTCCTCATTCTCTGTTAATAAACAAAGGCACAACATGTGTTTTACATCTATTGAACCATTGTCACAGTTATACAGTACTATCACAGATTCAGAGAGGAATGGGAGGGGAAAGGGGAGTGTGATATTCGAACACCCGCCTCTCACTGATGATGAAGTGCAATTTTAATTGGGGGTTTGGGGTGATATCCTTTCCCCAGGTTCATCCCCAAAACCGTGAAGTCATAGGCACATACTCCTAATCAGAGGCAGCTTCACACAATTATCTTGTAAATTCTCACAATGAGTAGATCACAGGGACCGGTGTACCATGAGAACAGACAGTGTGATTAAGCACCAAGAAGTAGGCATTGTATGGCAGAAATCATGCACTAGAAATGCTTTCACATGTGGAATACACATAATGAAAGAAAACATGAATTTTCCCTGACAAATAGCATGAGCCTTCCAATGTATTCATCTGACAGACACTGTAGGTTAATTTCCACAGTGCAATGCAGTCCTGCAAACATGGATTTAATAAGTGTCTTTACTTTTACAAATATGAGAAGTTAATTATATAATTATCATCTCATTCACTCAAACATTCTCAGCCATTATAAGGGAGAAATTACATGCAGTATATAGCCTCACACATTCTGAAACAACCGCCAAAGGTAACTCTCAAGAGCGATGTACAGTTTGGTTAAGAATGGTCATGATAGGCACTCAACGAATGTTCAGAGCGCACAAAGGTTTTGCCATATGCATTGAGCGTGGTTTACAGTCATAAGCATATGCAAATCATCAAATCAGACAGACAATAGACATGGTAAGAATGTTTCACTGCGGTAGACATGACAGGTTTTGAGCGGCAGTTTTAGAGTCACTGTACCGAAGTCCTGTCTCCTTTTTACATTTTCTCAAGAAAATACTCGGCCATTCGTCTCTCTCTCACTTCATCAGGTTTACACATAACATATTAAATGATTTAGGTACCTGGAGTGCAGATGACCACATCCTAAAGAATGCTTTTGGGCAAATTTTACCACTGCATCTTGAACACGTCCTTACGGGATGGAATCAAGGCTTCGACTGGCGGGCTAATTATGTATTAAGGAGCGTTACCAGCCCAAGGGTTACCCAATCAAATTGAGACCCCACCATTCATCTACCCTCTCTCGATCTAGAATCTACGATTCTATTTTTAGTTAGGGTATCACGACGGCTTACGTGGTTAACTACTGAGTATTGAGAAATGTAAATGGACTGGGGATGCGAACGTCTGAAGACATCATGCCACAATGGCCAAAAGATTGGAAGAGAACTATCTTCATTCCAATGCCAAAAATGGGCAACATGAAATTATCCACCAACTATAGAACTGTTGCCCTGATCAGTCATGCAAGTAAAATTCTACTAAACATAATAATGGGAAGACTTCATAAGAAAATGGAAAAAGATATTAACGTGGTTCAAGCTGGATTTAGACAAGGAAGAGGAATAAGAGATCACATACTCAACATGCGTTTAATAATAGAGAAGTGCAGAGAATTTAATGTAAACCTATTATCATGTTTTGTGGATTAATTAAATGCATTTGACTGTGTACAATATCAGAAACTTTGGGAGATCATGAAGAATATGGGCTTTCCAACACATGTACATTTTTTTTCGCATATCCTTTACATGACATCGCTGTCAACATCAGCATCTTACAGCTGATTATTGATTTCTTGGCAAGATTTTGCTCAGTAGTTTGCCATTGCTTTCTGAGCGGTCGACTCACTTATCCCTAAGTTAACAACGCGGCGAGAACCGCTTCCAATTCTCACGCGCTGCGTTACCCTACGTGGATAAACGGGATTAATCGTATGTATTACAGCTCATAAAAATGCTCTATCTAGACCAGTGGTTCCCAAGCTTTTCAAGCAGAGGGCCATATCTACTATTTTCGGTAGTTAAGCGGGCCACAACGTTATAAAATTATACAAGTTTTGCAATATCATTCTTACCTTAACTTTCTCAACTTTCGTCAACAAACTTCTAAAACTTTAAAGGCAGTCAATGTTATAGCTACACTGTGGTCGTTGTTTGGTTTAAAATCAAAATTTCATAAATTTTTTAATCAATTTAGAAAATTGCTATTAATGTAATTAATTTACAATTGTAACTGTTTTTTATAACCAGTTACTTCAGTTCAGATGCCAGTTTATCAATGTCTGGGCACAAATCTGTCGTGCCCAAAGTCATAAGCGCAGCTAGGTTACTGTCGGTGAGTCTGGGACGTCGCTTGTCTTTTATAACGGTCATTGCGGAAAATGACTGCTCGCATCTGTAAGTCGAACCAAAGCGACAAATGTATCTCTGGGTGAATGAACGCCTCTAAAGTCCTTTCAGTCATCTGTCCGATAAACAGTCGTAGTCTCATTTTAAATCAACAAATGTCATCGCACAAATGTGTGTGTGACGAAACGCGTTTATCTGTCTTGGGTCGTCAAGATCCCGCACTATTTTGGCGCGTCATCGGGGACTTTCCCAGCTAAAAATAGACTGAGGGAAGCCGATGGAGGACTTATTATCTAGAATCGTCTCGAAACACCGGAATTCGAGTAACCCGTGATGCTGGGTATCGCTCTAACTTCCCGTGCAGAGAGATCTAGAAACTCTAGGCGGGGAATGACGTTTTCCCGAGAAAGTATCTTTTCTCAAGAAGCACTCGCTTCTTGTGCGCATCGAGTTGGCACGAAGCGGGAAATTGGCTAAACCAGCCATTCACTTACTTTTGTTCGAAGAGAACAGACGCTGGCCTGAATGTGAGCCATTTTTGTGTTGCGTCTCACCTCAACCATGATTCGGCTGACTGTTATGAAAAGGAAGCTGAGAAGCCCTTGAACAGTTCGGAAGCTGACTGGAGAGCTGGTTTCACCATCCAGGTAGATATTTGGTTAAATCATTTAACTTTGTACGTGTGTTCCACACGCCATTGTTCTAACCTCATTACCTATGCGGATGTCCTTGCATACTAATTAGCAAACCGATCGATAACGCAGGTGACAATTAATCGTGGGTTTGTTTACCGTGTGCTCGCGAATCAGCTGTTAGGAACGCCGTAATGTGATGTGGGCGATTTGGGTTCCAAATATATGTACCATATATTGCCAATCGTTGCATCTATTAGGTTGCTGTGTTAGAATAAAACCTAGTTACTTGTGCCGGATGGAAACTTAGATTATGTCAGTCAGTTGCTGAAGCCAGAAGAACGGTTAGAAAACCAGGTAAGTTGGTAGGTGGAGATTCAGACAAAATTGTGCTTAGTTACTAAGTAAAGGAAGAACTTAGTTCTGTGCCACCAGGAATGATGTCACTATTGTGTAATAACTTAATAGTGAATTCATTGTGTGGACCAGCGGATTTCTGTGGAAAGGTAAGTGGCTTTGGTGCTATATCTATATATATATGATGTGACATTGTGTATATATATTAGGTCATAGCATGTGATACTTCCTGGGGTAATTCCGAACACCGAATAGCTGGACGCGTGATAACACTGCGTGCCGTCGCGATGTAAATATGCGTTCTGAAATCTTGTCTAAGCTATCCTGTTTCTTTCATACTGGCGCTAGTGCGAGTGAATGCTAAGGTGCTGGAAGTATGGAAGGATGCAGGAGGCTGTATGAGACTGGGGAAATATAGAATATGGGGATGTGAAAGCAAGTTATGAAAGTATGTGTTGGTAGACCAAACCAACGATGAAGTTCAGTCCAGGCCAAGGCTAAACCACTTGGGAGGACAGAACTGGAACAGTACCCTTGGAACATGGGGGGAACATGTATTCTCAAGAAGGCTTCTTGACTCTAAGGTAGAGTCTGATAAGAAGAGTTTGCTGTGGCGTGGGCAGGTGGTCCCACCAGCAAACAGGCTTGTGTACATATTGGATGTGATCATGTACTATTCCTATATCCCGAGGGATGGTATATTGATCAAAGTTATGTTTCTTAATGTACATTGATGATGTTAGGAACGAGTCTAGGGACTCTTTACCTATTTGTTTAGTTCGATTAAATTAGAACAATAACAGCCTGGTATCATTACTGACGTTAGCGACGACTGGTAGATGATTAGGGATAGGTGAGACCAATGATCAGACTCGTCATTCTGATTTCTTGCTCTGTTTGACGGGCTGTTCTGTGAGGCCAGCTGACATTTGTGAACCCATGCTTGACTACTCTCCATATAGAGATAATGCTTTGGTTATATGAATAACTAACTAGCATGACTGAGAATTGAGTAGTTTTGGTAGGATGCATGTGAACTAATGTTTGGGCCAGTGTACTCTCACCGGTCGCTCTTCCGTTTCAGGAGTTTGCCTGTTGAGGAACCAGTCAACTATAATTGCTGTTGGCAGGAAACCACTTCGTGTGACAGAGCGAAGGGTTCAGTTCTTTACTTATCACGCCAGACTCCATCACACCAGGTACCCAATGTGATTCACCATGCGTGAAGGTTGCTTCAAGACATACAACTGCCCTGAAGGTGCACGTGTGGGAAGTGATGGGTTGTGATCGTTTAAAATAGAAGATACTCTGTTTTTGCCAGGAACATTTCAGCATGTTGAGTAATCATGCTCGACAGGGAACACCGGTCCGTCTGGTTTGACGGGGGTTCTGCCTAAACGCAGAAGTAACTAATCTTCAGACACTTGAATGGTTCTTTGGACAGCTCGAGTGGCAGGTCTTGAGAAGAACTACACCAGTATGGACGTGTGTCAAGTGTAACCCGGTGGAAGGGACTAGGGATTATAGTCCAACCTGAATTGTTTCCGTAAAATAGATGTCTGATTCTATTCATGTACTGTTACCGTATCCAGATTATCAACTGGGTTCTAGAAGGACTCAGTAACTTTTCAGTAGCCATATCTGATCCTCCAAAGTGTGACTGTAAGAGACCATTGAATTGGTCAATGCCATATCGGTTCTGCAGTGGGACTGTGCTAGGAGTGACAGACCATTCGGTTGGTCAGTGACTATTTAGTTCATCGAAGTAACCAATACTTGGAGCCAAGTCCAGGAAGATTGTCTCCAACTCGGTTGTGTTCGAGAACTGTATTACCAGTGACTCCGTGGGAGTGTTATAGATGCAGTTGGTCCAGTGAAGTGTGGTCCAGCAGTGACTCTATTGTTGTGGTTCCACGTTCGGGAGACGGAGTGGTCTCCAAGGTTCTAGTCATCTCACTGGAAGGAAGCCGGGTGAGTGGCGGACCGACTGGACGGGACATCTGCATCCAAACTACTTCTCAACTCGATGAAGACACCTACATCTCTAATTCTGTCTCTACTCTATCTTCTATTGGTGTAAATAGATTCTTCTATCAGGATGTTCATTTCAGTTCTATATTCTCAAGGGTAGAATAAACTTTATGTAAGTTGACTTGCTCTTTGTATAATGATTGAGTGTGGTCTCGGACGATGCCTAAGTGTTCATTGTTCAACAGGTGTAGGTAGTTAGTAGGGGTCTAGAATCTGGAGGGGTGTGTAGACGTAACTAAATAACCTGAGATCAACCACAGAGAAAAAAAGTGTATCTGCTCGTCCAACCCCTGGGGCTAGAATACACGGGAGTGCTAGAGACACCTCGGGTGTGGTTCACTCTCACTACCCAAGGTGAACCCGAAACACTCCGTTACAGTGTGAATAGTTTGTATTTTCCCTAGATATTGACATTTAAAGAGTTTAAATGAGACGTGATGTCCACCAAAAATGCCGGGTCATTAAGCCAGTCACCGTTCAGCAGACATTCCCGTTCTGTAGGCAATTCATTTATTTCAGACAGAAACAGGTAGACACTATTTTTCAGTGTCCAGAAACTTGACAGAACTTTCCGTTTAGATAGCCATCTGACATCACAGTGTAACAGTAGCTCACCGGATTCTTCATTCAGGTCTGATAGAAATTGTCTGAACTCACGCCTGTTCAGCGGCTTACTTCGAATTTTGTTCACACATCTCATAACAACATCGATGACATGTTTCAGATTTAATGTCTTTCCACAGAGCTTCTTGAGAATGATACAATGATATTTTAATATAGTGCTGCCAAGAAACTGTTCCAATAATGCTAGACATCCAGACTATTTACCCCATCAAAGCCGGAGCACCGTCGGTTCATACAGTCCAATTTGGTCCATTCTATGTTGTTTTTCTCTGCACACAACTTCAGAGTTTCAAACAGATCAGTCCCTTTGGTAGGTTGCATGCATCGATTCAAAGTCCTAGAAGTTCTTAAATGACTTCAACTGTCATTTAAAACTGTCATTTACTGCCAATATAGTACCTTGCGGTGTATGGCAGAGAGGTCTTTGAGCCTGAGGAATTAAGGCCGCCTGACTAGTGCAGTCGCCGCGAACTGTGCAGGTTAAGATTGTCTCTTTGCCTCCGACAGAAACAAAGCCCACACCTTACCGAAGGATCGAACCTGGGTCTCCCAAAGGAGAGCCCGGCGTGCTAGCCACTTGGCCAGCCGCTCCCCGATGTTTGACTTCAACATTATCGTTTATTGCTGGAACAAAAACTGCGACTTAAGCTGTGTCAAAAATGTCAATGGATTCATCCATTGCCAATGAATAAAAATTTACAATTTACATAATCCGCAAATTAAGCAAACTGGTTTACCACTATCGCTAGGCTTAAACATAAATGTATCCGTCCAATCGTCATTGAATTAACGACAAGCAACGTCTTCACATTTTCGCATTTTACTATTATATTATTTTAGATTTTTCACACACATGTTTATCGGCTTTAACGGTACATTTTTATTTGAAAAAAAAAAATCTAATTTCAACACAATACTACCGACTCTGCTAAACAGTTGTAACAGACGACAACATGGCGCCTTGCGCACTCTGATTGGTCGACATGCTGGGATATGGGAATTTCGTAACGTTTTATTGGGAACTGAACACGCGCATTCGATAATATCTGAGCATAACAATCACGAGCAGAGTAAATTATTGCACACTGACGGGACGCTCTGAGTGCAATTTTGAAATTATTAAAATATATTATATTAAATAACGAGGCCTCGCGTGCCACTTTCTGACGCCTGGCGGGCCACAAGTGGCCCGCGGGCCGTGGTTTGGGAACCTCTGATCTAGACCAACAAGCAGCGGTTAGAATAGATGCGAGACATCAGATTGGTTTGACATCAAGCAAGGAGTCAGTCAGGGCTGTGTGCTTTTACCCTATTTGTTTAACCTATACGCCGAAAATATAATGAGAAATGTCAGAGATGATATAACCAGGGAGCAATATGATGCCCTAAATATCGGTGGTCATCAAATACCAGAGATTCGATATGCTGATGATACAGTATTGCTATCCAAATCACAGACTGGTATAGAAAACTTAATAACCTAAACCCAAAGGAATAGTGAAAATCACAACATATATCTTAACATAGCAAAAACAAAGATAATGCGTATGGAGAAAGAAATATGTGTTAATGAGGAAAGATTGGAGGTGAGGGAAAACTTTGAGTATATTGGGTCATTGATTATCAACTATGGTGACACAATGAAAGAAATTAAACGACGACTATCAATTGCTCTTCAAAGACAAAAACAACTGAATAAATTATGGAGTGGGACGAAAATTAGATTTTTAAGAGCATACATCTTTCCCATTGCAACATACGCCTCTGAGACCTGGACACTTACTAAACAAGCTGAACAGGGGATAAATGCCTTTGAATACAAATGTTATAGACGGGTTCTAAGAATATCTTGGTAAAGAAAAGAACAAATTAATCCATTCTTCAAGAGCTAAATATTAAAGAGGGTTGGCTATTAAAGACGACAGAACAAAGAACATTAAATATTTTGGTCACTTGAAACGTCATAAAAGTTTGGAGAGAACAATAATGGAGGGATATATGCATGGGAAGAGAGGAAGAGGAAGACCAAAGAAAAGATGCGTGCAGGATGTGGCGGATGATCTCCAGATGAGTGTATCGGACGCGGGACATCTTGCTTGTGATCGAGAAGTTTTCCGGAAGGTTGTAATGAGAGCGAGGTTCTGCAAAGGACATGCTACTGAATGAATGAATGAATGAATGAATGAATGAATGAATGAATGAATGAATGAGGGGTTTACGGCACTGTGGATCATAAGAGGCAGGACTGGTTTCCGGCAAATAGCCAGACACTGCAGCCCTTGATTGATAAAAAGAAGACAACTCTCTTAATAAACAAAGAAAGAACAACGCGTAACACTCTCACTGAGCTGAAGCAAGCTAAGAAGGATATTCAAAAGGTGCCAGGCAGTATGCAAATGACTATTGGATCAAGTTATGTGAGTCAATTCAAAATGCATGTGATAAGGGAAACATCAGAAACATGTGTGAAGGAATAAAGACAGCCTGTGGTCCAAAGATTTAAAGAAGTTCACCACTTGAACTTGAACCTTCACTAGAGAAATCATCACTGATAAGAAACAGCAGATGGATAGATGGGTAGTTCACTGTTTGGAGCTTTACTCAAGTGAAACCAAACTAGCGGATGATGCTCTCAACGCCATCGTAGCCCTGCTTCTATTGACCACCTGGACACACTTCCCACCTTAACAGAAGTTACGTGTGCTATAAATGAACTTGCACCTGGCAAGGCTCAAAGTAATGATGGGATTCCAATAGAGGTTATCAGGAGTGGGAAAGACACGCTCACTCTACAGATCCACTAGCTAACAGAGCTATGCTGGTGAGATGGAAAAGTCTCAAAGGATTTCAAAGACAAAAGCATCATAACATTGAACAAAAACAAGGGCGATCGGAGTTACTGTAATAACTATAGAGGTATCTCACTGCTGCGTATTGTTGGGAAAGTACCAGTATTTGTCAGAATTTTTTCTGCGGAGACTTCAAGTCCTGGAAGATCACGCTACACCTAATCACAGTGTGGCTTGCGACAGAACATGTCTACCATTGATATTATATTCTCATTGCGACAAATGCAAGAAAAATGCAGTGATCAGATTCAGCCACTGTTTATTGCTTTATCGACCTCACAAAGAAATTTGATTTGGTCAGTCGTGAGGGTCTGTTCAAGGCACTAAAGAAGATTGGCTGCCCACCAATTCTTCTGTTCATTATGGAATCGTTCCACACAGGCATGAAGGGTATAATCAAGTTTGATGGTGCAACTTCACAAGAGTTTGAAATCAAGAGTGGAGTTAAGCAAGGTTGTGTACTAGCTCCCACCCTCTTTGGAATATAGTGTTAACTTCTACTGAAATATGCCTTTCGTGATCAGGATGGTAGTATAAACATTTATACTCACGCTCAGATATCGGACTCTACAATGCTCAGAGATTGAAGGCCAGGACCAAAATTAGGAGGGTACTGATCAGAGAGTTGCTTTTTTGCAGATTATGCTGCAATTACGACGCATTCTGACTAAGAATTACAATGTCTACTATCTGCATTCTCCAATGCTTGCTCTGAATGTGGTTTAACAATTAGCAAAAAGAAAACACAGATTATGTCGCAAGGTGCACATGCAGTACCATCAATCTTTATTGACGACGCCGAACTGGAGCTAGTAGAACATTTTACATATCTATGATCAGAGGTAAATAGTAAATTATCCCCAGATCAGGAAATCAACATCAGGATTGGTAAAGCAGCAACAACAATGAACAGGTTAAGAAAAAGAGTTTGGGAGAACAGGAAGCTTACTGCCAAAACAAATATCCTTGTCTATCAAGCATCTGACCTTTGTACTCTTCTATATGGCAATGAAACTCACACCAAGAGAAACGCTTAAACAGCTTTCATATGCGGTGTATGCGAAGAATACTTAGTATTAAGTGACAAGACATAATCACAAATACTGGAAAGATCAGGTTGTGTGACGGTTTGTTCCATGCTCAGTCTTCGTAGACTTAGATGGATAGGACACGTTAGGTGGATGGATGATGGTAGAATATCAAAAGACATCCTTTTTGGTGAATTACAGATTGGTAAGAGATCTCAGGGAAGGCCTGTACTATGATACAAGGATGTGTGTTAGCGGGACATGATTGATACAGGCATTGATAATGCACACTGGGAGCAAGTAGCCGCTGAACGTGTTGCATGGAAGGCAAATATCAGAAATAGAATAAAGACGAAGGAGAAAATGATTTCAGGTAAGTCACACACCGAACGTGCGAGACGTAAGATGGTGTATGATGGTGGAAATGACTACGAGTTCGCATGCATCCACCGTGGACGAACATTTACAGCGTGAATTGGCCTTATCAGTCACATTCGCTACCGCCATGGGTTGTAGTTACAATGCTTTTTGAGGCACGATGTAACAAACTATCGTCTGTCAAGACGGCAATGTGCCTATGAATGAATGACGACCATAATGTGTCTCCTTGCAAGTTAATTCTAACCGCAGTTGTTCACTGTGTGCAAAAACCACATCTACTAAATGTTGCAGATTGTTCATTGTCTGCAATCAATACTGTATCCTCCGCATATCTAATGTTACTGATGTTACGTCCCTCAATGATGATTCCATTCATATCTTCTACATTTATGAAAATATTTTCACAGTACAGGGAAAAAAGATCCGCAGACATCACGCATCCCTTTCTCACACCTCTCTTAATAGGCTGATATTGACTTACTTCATTATTAATCTTTATGGCAGCTTGTTTTTTTAATGTATGTATTTTATAGGTCTAATGTCTTTCCCATAAATTTCTGCAAACATCTTCATCATGTTGAAATATCTTACTTTATCG
>OY992879.1:114329010-114488754 GCA_963921405.1 Cepaea hortensis
GTGGGCTTTTTGATGGAAATTGTTATTATCCTGGCAAAGCCGTCGGAGACGTAACAGTTGGGATAAAGTAATAAAACCCTTGCACGAGGGATGGTGGGTGTATAAAGAAAGAATGAGTGCGAGTCAGTTGGTTTATAATAAACCGTCGTGCATAGACCCGCGGAACCTAAAGAGACTAATCTTGCAATTAGGAAGCATTTTCTGGATAACAATTCCATCTAAATTAGGGGTGGCCAACAATAGGCCCGCAGGCCGCATGTGGCCAGCTGAGAGTCATGTTGCGGCCTGCGGACCTAGGTCAAATGAACAAACGATGTTAACTTTATTGTATATATCACGAAAAGAACATTACAAAATGAGTTGTCGTGTCATATATTTTTAAATTATAGCTAAGAGAAATATGAAATATATCGATATTTGGAAAAAAAATCATTGATTTTTTGCTATTTTAAATATCCCGCATTTTCGGGATAATTCATAGATTTTAGATATTTCAAATATCCTGCTTTTTGACACTCACGGTTACTTAGGGTTTTTGTGTGTGTCTGACGCTACGTGCTGATAAAATTTAATATGAGACTTCAACTTTTGATATATATGTGCTGTGATCTTCGGCGTCTTCGGGAAGCTCGCACCGCTATCGGACTCATACTCATAATTACTTTCAGTACAACTTGACAAATGTTCGTGTTATTCTGTAATTTCGTTCTATTATCGCCACTACGTTTGAAGAGATTTTGCGATCGACGTTAAAATACGTATTTATCATATTTGTAATAAGCGTTCAAACTACTGTAACCAAATATTCTGTTTACCATATCGATTCTATAGGTAAGTAAACCCTAAAACGTTTTATTTATGTAATTTAAATTAATTAATTATTATTAATTAGTACTTGTATTACCCGTGATGTTTTATTTATTTATTTTCCAGTTAAAAATGAAGACGTACCATGACGTCAGCTAGTAAAGACCTTGGACCAAAGAAGAGAAGAATCAAAGAAGAATTAAGAAGTTTTCAAGACAGGTGGACTTTAAACTTTTTTTTGTGTGGAAATAAAAATAAAGCCATATGCTTCATATGCAACGAATCTGTTTCTTGTTTTTAAAGAGTATAACATCAAACAGCACTACGAGACCAAAATGCAAATAAGTTTATAAGTATAAACGGCAATTTTGACAAGACCAAGTAAATGACTTTAAAAAAATTTCTGCACAACAAAAGATATTTACTAGAGCGGGTTCAGGGTCAACATGATATGTTAAAGCTAGTTATGCAATGGCCATGATACTAGCAAAGAAATCGAAGTCATATTCAGATGGTGAAATGGTTAAGGAATGTTTGGAGAGCGTCGTCGAAATTCTGTGTCCAGTAAAGAAGAAGGATTTCTCAAAAATAAGTATGTCTCGTCAGACTATTACTAGGCGTGTGGACGATATTGGAAAACATATTGAAGATAATTTGAGATGACGAGCATCCGAGTTTATATTTTATGCTCTAGCACTGGATGAAAGCACAGATATGGCAGATACTGCCCAACTTGCAATTTGTATCAGGGGCGTTGATGTCCATTTTAAAAAGGCAACTGTATTAGCGGCACTATATCAACTTAAGGACATTACTAATTTACGAGATTTGTTAGAGGCGGTTACGTTGACATTGAATCGCTTTTCGTTACAACTTAACAACTTATCAACGGATGGTGCTCTAGCAATAGTTGGGAAACACGAAGGTTTAGTAAAACTGATTGAAAATGAGGCCTCCAAAGTCGGTAATACTTCAATGCTAAATTTTCGATGCTTTATTCATCAGGAGAATTTATGTCTCTCAACATGTCGAACTGGTTGAATCACCGTCAGTTCTAAAGTCTTTGCACTCAAATTATAATGGCGTTACATTTTATGCAGAAGTAAAATGGCTGATCCATGCCAAATTGTTGGAAAGAGTGTTTGATTTGCAGCAAGAAATACAATCATTCTTTGCAAGCAAGTCAAAAAGTATCCCCGAGTTTGTAGACAAAGAATGGGTTTGCGACTTTGCATTTCTGGTCGATATAACTAGCCACCTAAATGACGTTAATACTCGTCTGCAAGGGACAGATCAAATAATTAATAAGATGTATTATCATATTTCCGTATTTCAAATGAATCTACGTCTTTGAGAAAAACAGCTGAGGACAAACTTGACTCACTTTAATACATTGTCATTGCAACCAGGCAGGAGGCGGTGGATAAATACGCTTCTTTGATATCTGACTTAAACCTCGAATTTGAAAACCAATTTCAGGATTTAAAAAAAAAATCATGTGCTTGTTTTGTGCATTTGCAACGCTATTCGCGGTAGACGTGAATTTATTACCAGGAATATTACAAATGGAATATTGTGAAATGTGTTGTGATACTGTAAGGTAATCCGTAAAGTGCGGAAATGGTGGTAAGAAGCAGTGGCATTATGTGCATTCCCCGTAGTCTTTTTAAGCTAGAGACATAGGACTAATTCCAAATGGTGTGTAATAGTCTTGGTAGTAAACTTTGACTATATAGAACTTTGGCAGATATAGGGATGTCCCAGATAAGTTCGAAAACACACCAGTAAGTTGTTCCTCCTTAAAAGAACCCAATTAGCTCAAATCCCCCAAACGTCCCCTTGATTCCACTAAGGTCCAGAAGGACAATATATAGAATAAAGAAAGGGTTCTCTGGAAGAACTTGGGAACCTAGGTCGTTACCATAGTAGAAGTTCAACAATTCCCCATATGAAGTCACCTATCCTTACTAGTTCCGACTAAAGTTAACATGTGTTAATTGTAATTACTCACAAATAAACATGCTACAATACAATGAACTGTAAAGAAATTGAGAAGTAACTAAAGTCCCATGGTTTATTAAAACGCTGCAACTGGATTGGAGTGCTGGTGCTAGTAGGATCGCGTCTTCGTGCCCAATTGCTGATCACATAACTAGCCCCTTCAAATCGGTGTATGATTCAAGGACATCTCTTGGGTTAATTATAACTTGACAGTTATATTTTTCAAGGTTTCAAGCGTGGCGTAAGATGTTCGTTGTGCATGTTGGTGCAATATTATCGCTGTGTGTTGTGCTTGAGTTTACGAACCGTGAAATGATGAGTTATATTATGTGACAGATGCACAATTAACAGAAAAATTACTTGAAGTTGGTTTGGAAGAGTTCTCATCTCATCTCATCTCATCTCAAATCATCTCATCTGGTCTCATCTCATCGCATCTCATCATGTTCCTCTTATACCTTGCGGTGTCGAGGTGAAGTATAAACATCGTGAGAATGCCCGATTATGGGCTTCGTATATCGATATTCCCATGGACTCTGCTGTTCCCTCCGTCCAACGTTTACGTGGTCGGCCTCTTCCTCTGTTTCCATCTGGTCTGTACATCATTGCTTGTTGTGGTATGTTGTTGACTGGTAACCTACTTGCATGGCCAAACCATTTGACTTGCTGCCTTCTAATAAAATCTAGTGCTGCTTTAACCCCCACGTTAGTCCTGATTTCTTCATTTCTGATCTTATCTCTTCTTGATAAGTTGAGTATTCTTCTCAGGAACCTAATTTCTGTTGTGATTTTTCTTTTCTCTTTTTCTGTCATTGTCCAGGTTTGGCATTGGTAGCATATAGTTGGCAGGAAGATTGTGTTGTAAAGTGCCTTCTTAGTAGTTATTGATACATGCTTGTTCTTTAGTATTGGTGCCATTTGTCCAATGAGTTGATTTGCCTTATTGCACCTATTTTCGATCTCGTCTTCTGATCTGCCATTTGATGATATTATATTTCCTAAATGGGGACGACCCGTTGCTGTGAAGTTGGAACTGCGACTAACTAACTAACTAACTAACTAACTAACTAACTTCCTAGGTACTTGAAACTCTTTACTTGTTTCAATGGATGTTCGTTTAGATGAATTGTTGTTGTTTGTTCTTCTTTAGTTATAGTCATTACCTCTGTTTTGCTTGTGCTAATTTTCATGTTATGTTCCCTACCCATTTCGTTTAGACTATTCATGTGAATTCAGCTTCTGATTTTGCTATTAGCGCTTGGTCGTCCGCAAACAGGAGTTCTCTAATGGTTAGATTTGCAGATGGTTCTTCTTCTGTGTTCTCGTCATGCGGTATTCTTGCTGTCTCTGCTTGGCTGGTTTCTTTACATATGTTGTCTATATAAGTTATGAACATGAGAGGGGACAGGACACAACCTTGTCGTACTCCAGATCTTATGGTGAAGGGTTCTAAGTGTCCTCCAGTTGCTCTCACTATGATTTCACTGTTGTTGTATAAACTTCTACATAGGTTTGTTATATGTGTACTCACTCCATATTGTTTAAGGATTTCCCACAGCTTGTTTCTATCTACTCTATCGAATGCCTTGTCTTGGTCGACAAAGGCTAAGTAGAGTGTTTCATTTAATTCGATTGATTTTTCTTTAAGTTGTCTAAGAGCAAAAATGGCATCTGTGCATCCTTTGTTTTTCCTAAATCCAAGTTGTGTTTCGCTTAGCTGGGGTTCTAAAGTAGTTCGTAATCTTTTTTCAAGAATTTTGCAAAATATTTTCCCAGTATGACTCAACAGTGAAATGCCTCTGTATTGTGTGCAGTCTCTTTTGCTGACTGTTTTCCCAATTTGGGATAATTATGGCGTTTTCCCAATCTCGTGGTGTCTGTTGTTCTACCCAAACATGGTTGAATAGTCTATGTAGCCAAGCTGTTCCTACTTCTCTTGCTGCTTTAATTAGTTCATTTGGTATTTCATCCTGTCCCGGTGATTTGTTCAATGGGGCTAATCTGATGGCTTCTATAATTTCTTCTTTTAGTATGTCTGGTTCTAGTTCTTCGGTGACATCTGTGTAGGTCTCTTGAATTCCTGTGACATCTGATGGGATGTTGAGAAGTTGTTCGAAATACTGCTTCCATCTTATTAGGATGTGTTTTTGTTCACTTATTGGTTCTCCATATTCGCTGTTAATTATTTCAGTTGGGCCCAAGGTTTCTCCTCTGGTTCGCATTGCACTTATCTTTTTGTAGAAATTTCTAGTTGCCTCCTTGAAGTTTTTATTTAGGGTTTCTCCATACTCTTCCCAGTCTTTTTATTTTTCCCTCTTTACTATTCTACTCACATGTCTTCTCGCTATTCTATATTCTATGTAATCACATTCCTGTTTGCTCTTCAACCACTTTTTATATTTTTCCTTTTTGTCTTTTACCGCTTTCTTTACTTCTGCGTTCCACCAACTTGTTATTTTGCTTTATCCGTGTTTTGCGTTTTTTCGTGGTTCCACATGTTATTTGTGCAGTATTTACAATGCTTCCCATTCCTCTTCCACTGGTTTTCTTTATGTATGTAATATTACAGAGTTCAGTTAGTTCTTTCTCATAATTTTCCTTTACTGCCTCGTCTTTAATGTTTTTTAAGTTTACTGATTCGCATGGCTTGTATTTTCCTGCTCCTTTTTTTTTCTTCTTCTGATGGTTCTTAATGTGGCAACGACTGCTTTATGATCTGTGTTTATACTGAAATTGGGCACTGCCCTTGCATCTAATATATTTCTCTTTCTGTTATTTCTTGTTAATATAAAATCAATTTGGCTTTTAGTATCTAGATCGTTCCATTTATACCAGGTGTATACGTGTGACTCTTTATGTTTATAGAATGTGTTTGTTATATAGAGATCGTGTTGGCTGCAAAGCTCTATCAGTCTACTTCCGTTATCATTCCTTTCATTATGCTGATCTCCAAATGCTCCCAGATGTTTTTTCTATGCCCATTCTGTTATGTCCTAGTCTTGCATTGAAGTCTCCCATAACTATTATGTTGTCCTGCTTGTCTATTTTATTTAGCACGTCATATATAACTGCGTAGAAGTCCTCGCATTCTTGCTCATTATTGTTTGCATTACATGGTGCATATATGTGTACACATGTTGTAATTGTTTGTTCTTTTATTCTCACTGTTATGATTCTTTCTTATATATATTTTATTTCTAGTATTCGTCTTCCTAGCCGTGGTTCGATGACTATTCCCACACCGTGTCTTGCCCTTTCTTGCTGTTCTACTACAGAGTAAACAAACGTGTAACTGCGGTGGAGCTCCTTGCATCATTTCCCCTTTGTTCTGGTGTCCGCTATTCCCATCAGTCCAATTTTCCTCTCTTCCATTGTTTCTATAAGCTCTTCTTCTTTACTATTGTAACCACAGACGTTCATTGTGCCTATTTTTTGAGTCGCTGATCTATTTCGTAGTCAATTAACATTGCCGGGTCGATATCCGTTTGGTTCAGTCCGTTTATACTTCTTAGGTTTTCTACGAGCAGTATGAAGATCTCCTGCCGGCTTGCTAGGCCAGTCGCAGGTTTAGGACACTAATCTGACCACAGGGAGTTCATCCCTTATGACGAGCCATAGCCCCGTTAGCCCATGGCCTCGCGGTCATGGTTTCCCGGTCTGCACCACGTGGAGGTGGAGGTTGATTTGTGTAAGTCTGCGGATCATCGGCAGGCTACTAATTTTCGCTCTTCACCCCTCCTGGGAGAGGCTAGCCGATCCTAACCCTGAGCCAGGGCCAGGCGCTTTCCACACCTTGCAGTTTTTGGAAGAGTTCAATAAAACGTATTTGGACAAGTATAAATATCCTGCGTTTTACAAACATTCTCTGTCGATGGTTTCGTAATTTGGAAACACTTCTGCGTGTGAACAGCTTTTTAGTCGCATGAAGCACATCAAATCACAAGGGAGAAAACGAATTACTAATGTTCATTTGGAAAACTGTTTGCGTGTAGCGACACCATCACTCGAGATCAATTCTGATGCACTTAGTTCTGTAAAACAAAGGCAGATGTCTCATTTTTAAATATGTTTAAATTGTCTAATAAATAGTTTTGATTCTCAGGTATTTATTTTATTTTCTTCCAAAAAAATAAATTTACCTATTTCTTGTTTTTTGTTTTACATTAAACCAGGCAAACGTTTGACCATGATCTCACCTACTGGGAAGCGACGATGTGGTCGAAGCTGTAGCACGCTTGCTTCTTTACTTTAATTAACAAAAAGAAATAGGTGCGTGGCCCGGCAGGATATATTATTTTTGAAATTTGGCCTGCCTGCTGAAAAGGTTGGCCACCTCTGATCTAAATTATTCCATATGAGATTTTATTATGAATAATATGGAACAAAAGAAAAATCAGCGGCTGCAGCAGGATATATCAATATGAATTGCAAACAATTATGTATATTTAGCTAATGCGAAAAGACGAGACATACTAGACACAGACACAGTAGGGGAGACTGGGGAGAAATGGACATAGGGGAGAAATGGACCACCCCCTCTCTGGCCCCTGGCTGTGATGCAATGAAAGTGAAACCATAATAAGTTTGTTTTTCACATCAAACATAGTCCGAATTTTTCATTTGCCATCGACTTCCCGCACAGGTCGTTCCCACGCAAAGTTTGAAAAATTTTCTGCACTAAAGTTTCTTTTTCCAGTTCCAGACACCATCGTAAAGCAGACGCATAGTCAGGAATCAGGACAAGGTAATTACATTAATATCTTTATTTACTTGTTATTTAAGAGTTCATATAAAAAATATAGCATATAATATTAGATTTAAGAGACTTTATGGCTGAATAGTTTAATACATTGATGGGGGAGAAATGGACCGGTTCATTTCTCCCCATGATTCATTTCTCCCCATAGAAGAAATTGACAAGACAGTCTGTTGTTATTAAAAGTGTTGAAGATTGCATTCGAATATCAGCATTATTGATTCTTTTTAATACTGGGGTCTAAATCTAGACCAATAAAACTGTTAACAAATTTGATTTCAGTGATTTATTAAAGATGCACGCCATTCGTGCTATGATCAGTATTTCTTTGCAAATGATAGGCCTACCATTCTAAATGTTATATAATTATGTCACTCTTTTGTTTCAGATGCCAAGATTGTACATCAGAAACACCAACAAGGGTTTCGTTACGGAGGAACGTATGAGAGAAGCTGTTAATGCTGTGAAAAATGGAATGAAAGTGAGGAAAGCTGCAAGGGAGTACGGCATTGCTCGCTCTACCCTCAATAACAATCTTACAAAAGACAGAGAAGGAAATGGTCTGCCTACTAGACTCGTACCAAATTATAGGCATAGCCTTGTTTTCACAGCTATGCAAGAAGCTGATTTTGCTAGTTACTTGAAAGATTGTGCAAGAATGTTCCATGGACTCACAACTAAAAACGTTCGTATTTTGGCGTACGAGATGGCGAAAGTCAATAACATTGCACATCCTATAACCTGGGATGAGCAAATGATGGCAGGGAATGACTGGCTTTGTGGATTTTTGCGACGTAATCCCGAGCTGACCATAAGGCAACCTAAGGCAACATCTCTGGCTAGTGCTACAGCTTTCAACAAACATAATATTTGCACCTTCTTCAACATTGTGAAGGAAACCATTACAAAACTAAATGTGAGTGGAGCTCAAATCTACAATTTGGATGAGTCAGGTCTGACCACTGTACAGAAAGTGCCAAAAGTAATTGCCCCACGAGGAGTGAAGCAAATAGGCCAGGTGACATCCAGAGAAAGAGAAGAACTGGTCGCAATCTGTTGCATTGTGTCAGCTGCGGGTCACATTATCCCTCCAGTTTTTGTGTTTCCCAGAAAAATGTTTAAGAATGTTATGCTTGCTGGAGCACCTGAAGGTTCCCTTGGCCTTGTGAATGAATCAGGTTGGATGACCCGTGATAATTTCGTCAAAGTTATAAATCACTTCATTAAGCATTCAAGACCTTCCAAAGACTTCCCTTTGATTTTGATCTTGGACAATCACGATTCCCACATTTCATTTGAATCACTTGAACTGTGCAAGAAAAACAACATTCATGTGATCACGTTGCCACCTCACACCTCATCTAAAACTCAGCCCTTGGACCGTTCAGTTTTTGGACCCATGAAGTCGGTCTACAACAATGCGTGTGATTCAAGGATGATGAAAAATGTTGGGACACCACTGACAATCTATCAAGTTGCAAATCTAGGAGGCCACGCTTTTCTTAAAGCGGCAACTCCCATTAACATTCAATCAGGCTTTGCAGTGTCAGGTATTTGGCCCTTTAACGAAGATGTTTTTACAGAAGATGATTTTATGCCTTCAGAAATAACGAACAGGCCCATCAGCAAGGACAGTGAAAATGCCACTTTAGAAAGCAATGAACAGACAGGATCAGCATCTCCACATTGTGGTACCAGCACAGATCAAACTGCACAAGAATTTCATGAAAATCAGAAAGAGTGTAATGTTGAGAACCTTGTAGATGACTTGCAGGAAATATCAGGGAGTCTTCAACATAAAGCTACTTCTTCCTTTACTTCGCCTCATGTTTTCAGAGGCCTACCAAAAGCTGGTCCGCGAAAAGATTCAAATAATATGAGGAAAAGAGGAAAAACTATGCTGGCTACTTCTACGCCAGAAATGGATCGAATTAGGGAAAGAGCGGTGATGAAAGAAAAGGCAGCAAAAGTTCCACCCAAAAGGGGCAAAGAGACAGCTGCTGAAAGAACTTGATGTTGATTCAGATCCAGAAACTGACATTTCGTTTTGTGATGACACAGATTCTGATGTTTCATTTGGTGAAAATGAGGAGTGTACGGTTAGCTTGACTGGTGTGCGTGAGGTTTTTGAAGGCCAGTGTGTGCTATGTGAATATGGAACAAAGAAGACTTGTGTTTACTATGTAGGAATTGTAAGGGGAGACATTGATGATGATGGTGATGTTGAGGTAGAGTTCTTGCGCAAGAGTGAGAAGGTTGCTGGTAAATTTGTTAAGCCTAAGGTAGAAGATGTCGCCAGTGTCTCAATTACATATATTAAAGCACAGCTTTAATTGGTGGTCAATTTCTCCCCATGTTCATATACATTTTTGAAATGCATTTTGTAAAGAAACATATAGAAATAGATTGCTAAATGTTTTCCCCTTTTAAAATAAATGAATGTACAACATTTTAGTCATGGTTTTGTTATGTTTCGATAAAATCTGTTCCGGTGATGAGCAAAAATTGAAAACTACAAAATTGCTGGTCCATTTCTCCCCAATCTTCCTACGTACCATACAGAGACCTCTATCTTACACAGATGAAAACAAAGTGTGACTTATCAAAAAACATAAACAATCAATAAATATGTAATACTGGAGTATTAAAATAAAACAATAAGTATTATAGGACAACACGGCACAATCGACGTTTCAGTTCTACAACCTTTGTCAAGAACAGGACAACACAAACAGATAAAAAGCTAAATAAAACGCAAAATAAAAATTAAATTAAACAACAGTTTCTTGTTGTTAACAAGAAGCTGTTGTTTAATTTAATTTTTATTTTGTGTTTTTTTTTTTTTTTTTGGTCAACAAGAAGCTGTTGTTTAATTTAATTTTTATTTTGTGTTGATCTGATTATCTGTCTAATAACATAATTTCTTATTGGTCTCGGATAGTTAAGTTCCTCAAGCATCGCATCTCAAGGTATTTATTTTCCATAAGTGTGATACTTGGATAAAGTCCAAATTTAACATTGGTAGCATAAGAGTGGCTGTCTCCGTGGCCAAAGGCTTGCGAACGCGGTTGTGAGCCGGGTACCAGACGTTCGAAGCTCAGCTACGACCGATTTGTGCAGCAGAAAGCAATGGCAAACTACTGAACGTAACACTTGCCTAGTACATCAACAGCAGCTAAAAAATGCTGGTGTTGACTGCAACGTCCCGTAAGGGATACAAAAACAAAAAAATTTTTAGCATAAGATTGGTGTGAATATGCTATTTATTATCTGTTGCTTTGTAGGCATAAGTATTTTGGGATCTTTCAGTTTGGGTGAGAGTTGATATATTTGAGAACTTTCTTTTTTCCCCATCTGATTTCGATGCTGCGAGCATACTTACATGATATTTGAATTCTTTAACTTGTTTCAGAAATGTGTTTTTTATCAGTATACTCAGTGGGCCAGGAGAGATTATAACATGCATTACTTTAGTGTTGGCTGTATTTGTAATAATATATTTATCTGCTGCATTTTGAACTCTGCTTATTAATATGATCGTGCAATTTGCCCTAGTAGCTGTAAAACGGACATTGATTGTCTTCAAATAAAAACTCATTTATTGCGAATGGATCTGTTGTTTAATCTAAAGTAAAGAGTTTGACATTTTCTGAATCTCTATGTAGATGTTGAATAAAAGGATAGAACGCATACAAACCTGTCTCACTGTTCTGGTCTGCCTTTTAATTATACTATATTTCCTAAGTACTTGAAGCTCTTTACTTCTTGCAAGGGTGTTCTTCTAAATGAACCTTATTTGGTTATTACCTCTGTTTTGCTATATGCCAATTTTAATGTTACGTTCCTTATACATTTAGTTTAGACTATTTATATGGACTTATAATTCTGCTTCTGATTTTGCTAATAGTGCTTGTTCGTTCACAAATATAATTTTTTTTTAAAATTGGTGTGATTTGCCATCGTTTCTTCATGCGGTGTTGTTGTGGTCTTTGTTGGCTGGTGTCTTTACATATGCTGTGTTAGATAAGTTATGAACAAATGTGTGTGTGTGTGTGTGTGCGTGCGTGCGTGCGTGCGCGCGTGCGTGCGTGTGTGTGTGTGTGGAGGGGGAAAAACAAGACATAACCTTATCGTACTCTGCATCCTATGGTGAAGGGTTCTGAGTGTCCTCCGTTTGTTCTTTCCGTGCATTCTTTGTTGTTATAAAAGCGTCTACATAAGTTTGTTAGATGTGTAATCACTCAAAATCGTTTACGGATTTACCACAGTTTGTTTCTATCTACTCTATCAGATGCCTTTTCTTGGTCGACAAAGGTGTTTCATTGAATTTAATGATTTTTCTATCAGTTGTCTAAGAGCAAACAACTGGTAGAAAAGTCAATTAAATTTAACGAGGAGCAGATGGCCCAGTCGCTAAAAACACCGAGTTATCCTTCGGGAGACCCGGGTTCAAATCCTCGGTAAGGCGTAGATTTGTTTCTGTCGGGGGCAAAAAGAAAATTCCAACTTGTACATTTCGCGGCGACTGCACAAGCCTGGCGGCCTTATTCCTCAGGCTCAAGATACCTCTGTCCTACACTGCAAGGTACTATAGGCATTAACATGACAGTTTATTTTTTATGACCGTCTAGGAACAAAGATGACACCTGGGCATCCTTTGTATTTCCTAAATTCAAGTTGTGTTTCGATACATGGGGTTCTATTGTTGGTTTATATTCTTTTCTATAGAATTTTCCAAAATATTTGTCCACTACGATTCAACAGGGAAATGCCTTTGTATTGTGTGCAGTGATCAATTATGTCCTTCCAAAAATAACGAGGCTTACCTTGGATCTTTAATTCAAGGCCAGTATATGTATCATGGGTTAAACGCTGATCTCTTCTTCCTCTCATGATATTGACCCGACGTTTAACCGCTAGAACATGTATGGCTCAGGGGTATGAACTGATTCAGTGAAGATGAATGTGAAACACCGACATGTATTGTACAATCACATATAGGACAGCCTCACTATGCTGACTCCAACATAAATCTAACGACAAAGTCATTCGAGTGAACTGAGATATAATTTATCGCAGGCAACTTCAACAGCAAACGTGAGCGAGTGAGCACATCCAGGCTTCAGTCTTTCGCACCGCACTTTCGCTCTTGCTTATCCATCGCACATCATCTCCCTAGACTGCGTAGATAGTTGAGCACCAAGCTGGCCACCTGCTATAAGAATGAATGCATGACAAACGCCTACCTTCCACTGTCATATAGCGAATACCAGATATGCCAGCGACCGTGGCGTCAGTAGAGCCAGGAGTACCTGTAGTCGATTGCCGGACACAAACTAGAGCGACTTCATGTGGACACCGAGGACTGGCAGCAGTATAACGGCCGGTATTCCGTGAATGGTGGTGAAGCACGTCCTAACGCTGTCTTTGCTGGATCGCACACTGGCCAGCCAACCGTTACAATGTTAGGTGACGTATTACAATGACGTCTTCATTGCGTTCAATGTACGTGTCACCACGTGCACCGTTTCTGACACTCTGTAACTTGCTCTTGATGCGCTAACTCATCAAATGAATCTTATGCTACTGTCATTTTCCATGTTATCTCGACATGTAAGCAAATGATGTCTGCGACGTAAATTACATCAGATTGTGATAGACAACGAATCCACCGTCCTTGGACCTCAGTTTGTCAATGTGAACCAGTCTAGATCGTGGGATATTGAACACCGGACTAAACTACAAGTCCCGAACACGGCCACCTCCTACATTCTATCAATGATCATCGAGATGTTATAGCGTTAAATGCCCGGCTACTTGAAACTAAATCAGGCTCAAACACCGCCAGTTTATATAATAAGAAATGTTGTCGGGTATACATGTTGACACCTTAAAACTACTAACTTTCTCTGTGACCCCGAGTGCCGTTAGTTAAATAAAAACACCGTCCTATGTTGTATACCCAACGATCACATGATCCGTAGTCGATAACTGATCCTCCTTGACGTGGATACATATGTCAACACAACTCCAAGCCGACATGGTAGACCATCATTTATCCTCGCTAACCATCATGTCGATAGGGAACAACTATTCTCTATATGACTGTGTTCTATATCTGTAATGTGTAGTTCATTATATATATATATATATATATATATATATATATATATATATATATATATATATCTGTGTATCTGTATGTATATCTATATCATAATCTATATGTTTCATATATGTATGTGTTATTAATATGTATGTATGTTTGTATTCATTAATTTACTTTCATTCCTTTCTCTTCATTCGTCCATCATGAAAATGATACATATATGATGATTAGTTAACACAGAACATACTACTGACAATACATATCCAATAGACGAATAATTGATAATTCAAATAATAAATAGCAATAATAGTTATATATAAAATAATAAAAAAAAAATTATAAACATAACATTAAAACAATAAACATTTTCATTTATGAACAATACCATTTAAACTATAACTACATAATTTCACCGGAAATCTAAGAACTGTACCTAGTAATGTTTTTACGTATAATAAATCTGTTATTTTTCACCACAATTAAAATTATATTCACAAACCACCACCGATAATACTACATTGGCTTGTCCTCGAAAGAAGCCTCTTTAATGGTTCATGTTGCCTTTTCACCTGTCTCTCTGAAATAATAATAACAATAAGTGACCAACTTACATCTATATTCTATTTTTTTTTAAATAATATATATATATATATATATATATATATATATATATATATATATATATATATATATATATATATATATATATATATATATATATATATATATATATATATATCCGTGGCAATTCAGTCTTAGCCATAATTATATTTTTTTTTTCTAATAATCGACTGAGTAAGTCGGCTAAATTATTTTCACTTCCTGAAATTTGAGCAACAGTGAAATCAAAATCCTGCATAAGTAAAGACCATCTATTTATACGCGCATTTTTTGGGCAATCCATCCTTAAATATTTTTAATGGCATGCTGTCTGAAATCACCAAAAACTTTTTACCTAGAAGATATTTTTCAAATTTTTTAATTGCCTCCACCACAGACAGTGCTTCAAGTTCAGTGATTGCATACCGTTGTTGAGTTTGATTTAATTTCCGACTGGAATATAAAACTGGGTGTAACAATCCCTTTTACTCTTGAAGTAAGATTGAAGATATAGTATGTGAGCTGGCATCTGTCTGTACCACAAAGTCCTTTGACATGTCAGGAATTCTGAGGATTGGTGGAGAACTAAATAATGATTTTATTTCTTGAAGAATTTTCTCATGTTCTTCGGACCATTTAATCTTATTTGGCTGTTCTTTTTTTAAGAAATTCTGACAATTTAGCGGTCATTCCAGCAAAATTTCTGATAAACTTTTGATAGTAATTAATAAGACCAAGCAATGTTCTAACCTCTTTTTTAGTTTTGGGGGAACTAATGTTAAGAATCTTAGTACAATTTTCGGATCAGTGTATAGAAAACCCTTTGAAATTCTAAAACCTAAAAATTGAATTTCCTGAAATGCAATTTCAGTTTTGCTTGGTTTTACCGTAAGACCAAACATTCGAATGCGACAAAAGACCTGTCTAAGAATGTACGCATGATGTACTGTCTCAGTAGTATGGACACCGATATCGTCCATATAGGATGCTATGTTTGTGATGTCCCTAAGTAGCAAACGTAGAATGATGAAGGAGAGTTCTGAAGACCAAAAAGAAGGTATACGAATTCATATAAACATAAAGGCGTTGCAGAGGCGGTAATGTGTACAGAATCCTCCGCCATCGGTATCTGGTATTTGATATTAGTTATTTGTTATTGGCAGATATGATTTATAAAACTATATAAATTTCGCCATGCTCGCTATTACTAAGTCTATTTGAGCATAGGTTTTAGATAAAGATAATCGCTCATACACATCAAAAAAAAATATGATTGTTAATGTGAACAAGACAATGCTATGAATACGGTATACGGCACTTATAACAATATTCATGATGACAATACAATCACAACATCGTTACGTGTTTTATTTAAGGCTAGTAAAATTCATTCTGAGATGACCAAGAATTTTCTTCCCAAAAGATATTTAGCCAATTTCTGAACATAATTCACCAATGATAGAGTAATTTCATACCGCTTATGTGATTCATATACCTTTTTCCCAGAGTACAAGACAAGATGTAGTAATTTCCTATACCCTTGTGAAAGAATGTATACAAAAGACAGTAAACAGGTACCATCCATCACAACACAACTATTTGATCTGAGAATGATCTGAGAACTGAACATCAAATGTAATTCTTGCAAGGGAAATTCAGATTCGCTATGTTGTGTTGTCAAGCAGACTGTTCGAATATGCTGTATAGTACTATCATAGATACATTTAATATGGTTCAATCTCTGGCGCAAACCACATTGTAACATTTTCTTCAAATCTATCATAGTTACAGCGATATGTTTTATCACATTGATTAGTATGACAGATAAGATATTACGTATCATGAAAACCAACCAGAAGAAAGTATCGACCAAACCAAATGAAGTATCTGTTTTCATAAACATATTCTTCGGTTCACAAGAAAGAACTGTCATTGATATGATGCCGTGTTGCAGCGTTATAGCTGCGGCTTGAACTGTATTAATATCTTTAGGTTCTACTACAATTGGACGTGATATGTGTGTGTTCAAAACCAGAACATCATGAGGTAATTGATTCTCTTTATGTATTTGTGTACTATCAACGGTGTTTGCTACAATATGCTTCCTTTCCTATTCTGCTATGTCCTCAAGCGAAACCTCACATAATTCAGGGATGTTTCCAATAAAGACATCCACAAATGGGTCAGGCAACACAGCTACCTTTATTTTTCCAGAAAAATATGGGCAGTTTATATCAGCCCAGGCAACTGGAAACTTTTCTCTTCTACCCCCAAAAGTTCTACAGGTCACATGTTCTCCAGTATAGTCGGTTTCATTAATTAGCTTTTTATGTATCCCAACTATACTCGAACCGCAATCACGGACCAAACTACAGTTCTGACCATTTACCATGGCCTCCTGTACTAACAATGTACCGTTTGTAATGTGAACAGCATTTGTTTCCTGCACGGAAACCTGGTGACCACACGTCAAACTGCCGTCCTTGAGAAAGATCTGGCAAGTATTGCAAGTCGGGTTAATGGGAAAATAATCTACGTCTACCGTATTTGCATGATTAGTGTCATCTGAGTCACTGTCACTACTAGATGTCAACATATCTATGTTTGCCTCTTTATACAGACGCCTTAAAGGGCAGACCCCAAAGACATGTCCAAAACTTTTGCATTTGAAGCATTGTGACTGTCTTTGATAGGTGTTAAATCTGTCTCTGTTTCTAAGTGCCAACATCTTTATGTAGCTGTCGAATTGTGGGTTTCTATCGCACATTTGATTTGTGCCGTGGGCAAAACCACAAAATTTACAAGTTGTCCACACACCCTTTTTCTCTTGTTTAACGTAAGGTTGATATTTCGGTTGTTGTTGTTTTTCTCTCCTTTGATATTGTCCACCAGACTGTTGTTGAGCTTTATATCCCTGCATCCTTGGTTTATAAGGGACTCTATCACACGCATTTGTCTCCACCAACGGGGAAAAACTATTATTAAATATGTCCTTGTGGGAGTCGAAGAAAGACTCTCCTTTCTCATCCATCTGCTGAATACTCGAACATTTCTGCTCAATAAGAAAGGTAGACATAGATGGAGGAACCGCCGAGATCAGTTTGTCTCTAACAATTAAGTCACGTAGCTTTTTGTAGTCATTATTAACATTAGCTGATCGAGCCCATTTGTCAAATGTCAATTGAGTTAAAGAAGAGAAGTCAAGGAACGTCTGTCCTGCTTTAGGAACAAGATTTTTAAATGATGTACGAAGTTGAATAACGAAGACACAAACAATAGATTGCACGATTTATTGCCTGGCATATTTCGCTGCATCTCGTCAGGTACATACTGCAGAAATCACACAACTTACGTGAAATTAACTAGATAAATCCTTCAAGTTGAAATATACACAATTTCGCACAGTAATGTCACTTATCTACCACGGTAAATTTAAGCTGACTAACATGTCTTTCTGTTTACACAATTCTGGCTTGCGTTGATAGATCATAATTGCTTCTGCAAATTTTAACAAGCGAGTATTTTGTGTTCTAAACAACACGCGAAATGCAGTGTCTCTGGACACAACGTGACCACTGGCGACAATGTGTCTGCCGATTGAAGACGCCGGGAGCTTCCGGTGTGTCGGCTCCTCGCGGCTAGCCACTCCTGTGTGTTGTATCTTGTTGACCCATTGAGGTATGTGTTCTGACACCCGTTTGTTAAGCTGTCTCTCCGTTCGACCAATGTAAACGGCCTGGCATCTACATGTGAATTGGTAAATACAATTGTTTGTGGCGTACAGAGGAACAGGCTCTTTGACTGTTGGTGTAGGAATGGGTACGGTTTTACATCTAATGACTGGAGTTGCCGCACAGAATGTTCGACCTACTGCTGTAGTAAGCCGGTCTTGTAGACGTTGCATTACGTCATCCCCTCGAAAGGTTAGCTGGATGAATACATTGAGTTTAGGGACTGTAGTTACGTCTGCTTTGGGTTTGGGCTGTTGGCAATGGCGCTTTATAAATCCTGCGGAGTACCCATTCAGGTTTAAGACATTCTTCAGAGTTTCAAATTCCTCTGACAGTGTGTCCTGGGTGCATATCTTTCTAGCACGGTCAAACATGATGTACGAAGGCCAAATTCGTTCAAACAGAAATGAGATAGCAGTCTATTTCGAATGTATGAGTAATCACTACATAACTCATCTGGAATTAGTTCTACAACCTGTAAAGGTTCACCACTTAAGTGTCTATGTAGCAAAACTGCCCATTCGGTTTCTGCAACTCCATAGTGTCTCATGATGAGCTCGAAATTAGTTAGCCATGCAGAGACAGAATCAGCGTTCGAATAGGTCTTCACCACCCCATTATATTTATTAATGGCATCTGTGGAATGTGCCTCCACTTTGTTTTTAGCGATCTGTTCATCCTTGTCCTTCTCGTACTGTTTCATTTTAAAGTTATTTTCCAACTCCTTTTCCGTCAGCAGTTTCTCTGTATTCAATTTCTCAAGATTAAAAGCCATCTGTTTTTCTCTTAATTGTGCCTCTCTATCTAGCTTTTCCTTATTTGCCGCAATTTGTAATGCCATCCGTTCCTTATCAGCGACCAATTGAGCTGCAATTCTGTCATTCTCCGCCACCATTTTTTCCCTGTCAAATAATCTTTGTTTCTCCTATTCATCTAGTCGATCCTTTTCCAATTGTCTCACCGCAGCTCTTTCATCCCTTTCGTGAGCCTGAAAATTTACAAATTGTTTCTCTGACCACGATATAAGATCTGCTCCTGCCAAACCTGCATCTTTCCCAATTGCAACAAAATCCTGTAAAGATGACATGTTGTTATGTTTCCACAATATTCAATAATAATACTCAAAAGTGAGAAATGGGGAAAGAAGTTTACCACAAAAGAGACAGAGCTTATAAGTATCAAAATCGACAGATAAAGTCCAAGAAAGTAGAAATAAATAATTTATATATTACCACTAGAGAAATTAAAAATGAAAGAAAGAAAATGACAAATAATTTTATAATAGACAAGACCTATAACTCAGCAACCAAAGTATAGACAGAGTTAGCGTTCCTTAGCTTAATGAATTAGCAAACAAAATAATATTATTATATCAACAAATAAATAATGTACCGCGAATAAGAATGCACAGCACAAAATACAATATTTTGTATCGCGTCTATGACATCATCAAAGTTGCGATAATAACGAAAGAATAATTGCGTGCAAAATTACAGTATTTTGACTATAACTAATTAATTGAAAAACCACAAACAAATATAATACTCAGCTCAAGACTATTTTCCAATAGTTCAATAGTAGTCCAATTCAATCGATTTGATAACCAATTCTGTTCGTATTCAAATCCAATAGTCCTAAACCTTCCTATGTATTGGCGCTTGTTATAACGGCTTATTTGACAATTTAGCCAACGACTTTGACACCTTTAGGCAAGTTGCCTGTCATCAATCCCTGAAGTGGATCTTAATTGATGTTGGTGTCATCTGCTACAAAGTGTAGCTGCGATGTAGAAAGATCTTCAATCTGTTAAATTTGTTCTGGTCTGATGAGTTTTTGTACAGAATTTCCAGGTTTATTTACATATACAATACTGACATCCGAGGTATGCGAAATTTCAACCATGATAAGATTGCGTTGATTCCGTTGTAATGATGCGTTGATACTTCCAGTCATTCAACCGACCTCCTATGAGTTCTTGAAGTTTCTGTTGAACCACAAGAAAAAGGATTCACTTGTGTTGTTTCCGTTCCCAAGAGGCGTAGAGAAGTACAAAATTTTCTGTTCAGTACACTGAGCTTGAGAAACAATGTATACTGGTCTTCCGTTGATGAAATTTCAGAGGTGCTTCAAGTTTATATACATAGTACTGTTCAGCACAGGTGACGAATATGCACCCTGAATACCACTGGGTGAGTTAATCTTGAAATAGTGGTTATGTGCATTTTCAACCATGAATCCGTGATTTCATAGACAAAATCACAATAATGTCATTTCATTGGTACAGTGACAATTGTAATTCTATCTGTTACAAAGATCATCTAATATATGATGACGAGAGTTATATTTATTCTTGAAAGTCAGCCTTAATCAATGCGAGCAGGAAGCTCTCTGTGTGAAGCGATACGTATCTTGATGTGATCGCACTGACTGTTATTTCCGATTAATAAACGACAATCTTATATATAAAAAAGACTTGTGCGTATGTATCTCTGTATGTATTTATGTATCTCTGTCCGTATGGCCTTTATTTGTTCGCGAACGGCCCATCCGATTGAGATGAAATTTTCTACACGCCTTCCTTTCATTCCAGAGCTGACAACTGTGATATTTTGTTAGTGTGAAATCGCCTGCTTACTCAGTATTATTTCATTTTTCATTTTTCATCATAATTTCATATATTTCAGGGGACCTAACTCTGTAAAAGTTATTTCAAGGGGCATAACTTTTCTGTATAACTTATAGTCATATTGTGGCATCGTTTTCAAAGATTTATAAACTCTTTGTCCATAGTTATGTACCGGCATATGAGTTATAATAAATAATGATACAATCTGTAAGGCATTTTCAAAGTTTTCATAAAAATGATGCACAATGCATAACATTGTAACTCATCTTTTTTTGCTTAAGAAGTTACTGTAGTCATGCAGGTGATTAGAAAGAGTTTTCATTAAAAATAATGGATGGTGTGTAGAAGAACGTTCTTTTAAGTTACTTTTTTTGTTGTATGAATTTAATGAAGCCGGACAGGGTCAGGCAGACAGATAGACAGACAGATAGACAGTCGGGAACGGGAACTTATATGACTACTTATATGAATTAAATGAGATGCTCCACATCAGGAGCTGGGAAATGCCGGGCCGGGTCAGACAGACAGACAGACAGACAGACAGACAGACAGACAGACAGACAGACAGACAGACAGACAGAC
This sequence comes from Cepaea hortensis, assembly GCA_963921405.1. Classification (NCBI taxonomy): domain Eukaryota; kingdom Metazoa; phylum Mollusca; class Gastropoda; order Stylommatophora; family Helicidae; genus Cepaea; species Cepaea hortensis. The sequence continues at coordinate 114,350,223 of OY992879.1, forward strand.
AGTCGGTAACGGGAACGAGAACTTATATGACTACTTATATGAATTAAATGAGATGCTCCCCACCAGGGTCTGGGCGAAGCCGGGCAGGGTCAGCTAGTGATTAATAAACTGAAGACACAATACGAACAACGAGGATGCGCCAAACTGGTCTCCAGCACACTAGACCGGCATTATCCTCACAAACACAGATGTGTTGCGTATTAGTGCAAGCGTGACTGTGTGTTCTGTATTAATTCCTTCATCATCATCATCAAGTGCCGTGCCGGCTGGCGTAGGCGTTCATGGCTCTCCATAGATCTCGGTCTTTGGTTTTCTGGATCAACTCTGCTGCTGATATTCCTCCATGCCACCGTCTCAATCCATCCAGCATCACTTCTCTTGGTCTACCTCTGCCTCTCTTCCCCTCGATCTTTCCAGTTGTTACGATGTTCTCCAATGCCTCTCTTCTCATCACATGACCGAGGAAAGCTGTTTGTCTCTGTCTTATTGTTGTATATAATGTTCTAGTTTCGTTAGCCTGTTTCAGGCAGTCGTCGTTAGTTACTCTGGCAGTCCAAGGAATCCGCAACATTCGTCTCAGGAACCACATCTCTGTTGCTTCTAATTTCTTCTTAATTTGTTCATTTACATTCCAAGATTCACTGCCATACAGCAAAACTGGTTCTACATAGCATTTCATCACTCTCTTTCTTACATTCAGTGATAGTGACTTATTACATAAGATACTCTTCATTTTCTGAAATGCGGCTTTTGCCTGCCCTATTCTGCTCCTAATCTCTGTTGTACATCTTCCATCTGATGTTATAAATGCCCCTAGGTATCTAAAATTATCAACTTGGTTAAGGATTTTCCCTTCTATTTCTATGTCACATTTTGGTGTCACCATTTTCTTTGATATTACCATTGTTACTGTTTTCTTGATATTCAAGGAGAGTCCTTTCCTTGCACTCTCTGTTACTACAACGTCTAATAATTGTTGTAGGTCTGTTGAATTATCCGTCACCAATACTATGTCATTTGCATAGCGTATATTATTTATATTATAACCTCCAACTAGTATTCCTGGTATCTCTTTGATCCCTCTCATTATTACTTCGCTATAAAGGGAGAAAAGATCTGGTGACAAGACACACCCTTGTCGTACTCCTAGCTTTATCTGTTCGTAACTACCCTCTTTATTTCCCATTTTAATTGCTGCTACTTGGTTCCAGTAAATATTCTTTATTATTCTTAAATCTTTTCCATCAGTGTTGATATCTTCCAACATTTTAATCAGTTCATCATGTTTTACTTTATCAAATGCCTTAGTATAATCTATGAAGCACAAATATATGTCTCTCTGTTTCTCTATTGACCTTTCTATTAGTGTCCGTAATGTATAAATTGCATTGTTTGTGCCCTTTCCTTCCACAAATCCATACTGTTCTTCACTAATTTCCATTTTTATTTTCTTTTTGGTTCTTCTCATTATGATTCTGAGTAGAAGCTTAGTGATATGGTTTATAAGGTTAATTGTACGAAAATCTTCACAATCAATTGCTCCTGGTCTTTTTGGTATAGCTATAAATACAGATTTCAGCATATCACTGGGTAAATATCCACTGCTGTAAATATCATTCAACATTTTGGTTAATATATCTACTCCAAATTCTCCCAATACTTCTAATTCTTCTATTGTGATTTCATCTGGTCCAGCTGTTTTTCCTTTCTTCATACGTTTCATAGCGTCAGCGACTTCTTCTTTCAGAATAGGTGGACCTTCTAAGTTACGATCTTCTGTTAATTCTTCCCTTTCTCCTTCATATAATTCTCTTATATACTCATTCCACCTCTTCATTATAGCATCTTCCTCTAATATTATCTTTCCTGTTTTTGATTTCAAACACCCTGTATTTATTCTTATTTTTCTTCCTGTAAGCTCACTGATTTGTCTGTGCATATTTTTTGTATCTTTAATGGAATTTAATTCAATTTTTTTGCATTGCTCGTTTAACCAACTTTCTTTAGCCTTCCCACATTTATCTTTTATTTCTTTATTTATCTTAGCATATTCTTGTTTGTCATTTTTACTCTGTTTTCTTTTGTCCATCAGTTTTAAGATATCTTCATTCATCCATTTTTTCTTAGCTATTTTGCCTCTCTCCGGTAATACTTCTTTGCTAGTTTGATGAATGGAGTCCCTTAACATTTCCCATTGTTCATCTATACTCTGTATTTTAGTTATTGCATTGTACCTATTTTTCACAGTCACTCTGTATTGTTCTTGCATTTCTTTATCTATTTTTAGAACCTCTTTATTAAGTCGCATGTTCTTAACCATTTTTTTCCCTCTCTTTAATCTTACTTTTATTTGTCCACATAGTGGTACATGATCACCATTACAGTCAGCACCAGGCATTGTCTTTACATTCATTAAAGCATTTCTAAATCTTTTATTAATTAGTATGTAGTCAATTTGGTTGCGTATTTTCTTATCAGGGCTTATCCATGTGTACAGTCGTCTTTTATGGTGTTTAAACCATGTGTTTCCAATTATCATATCATTGATATTTGCCCATTCTATTAGCTTTTCCCCTCTTTCATTTCTTGTACCTAAACCATAATTCCCCACTACATCCTCCATTTTTCCCTTTCCTACTTTTGCATTAAAATCACCAAGTATTATCTTTATTTATTGTGATCCAATTTGAGCCATCGCCATTTCTATTTCGTCGTAAAAGTGTTGTATTTCTTCATCACTACTGCTTGCTGTTGGTGCATATACTTGTATAATATTTATGTCTATTGGTTTGCCTTTGATTTTTACCATAATAACTCTATCTGAAATACACCAGTATCCATTAATTGACTTGGCTGTTTTTTCGTCTAATATTATTCCTACACCTTTTTCATGTGTATCCCCTCCAGAATAAATTATTGTGTGATTGTCAGCTATAATTTTGCCCGATCCCTTCCATCTCATCTCACTAACGCCTAGTATATTCATTTTCATGCTATCCATCTCTCTTAGAACATTGGTCAACTTTCCTAGCTCATTTAATGTCCTAACATTCCATGTTCCTACTCTAAATTTATTTATTTTAGTTAAGATTTTGCCATCAGTAGCTGGATGACGGTCTGGTGTCACCTGTGGCTCATGACTGTCCCTACCGGACGAGGATGCCCTAAGACAGCCATTAACGTCCTTCACTAACTTTGATATATGTTTTGCCATGAAGTCTTGGGAAGATAATGTGGTGGTTTCCTCTTGCCTTCCACATTCACATGGTGGTCTTTTTACCTCTGCCTTTGACAGCCATTTCCGACTGTAAGGACAAGTGAGTGCCCTGCTCTGCTCAGCTGCAGAGTTGTCCACTTATAACGGTGGATACTCGGTCCCCAGAGCTGTGTTAGCCACACCGTAGTGTGTTTCCATCCTCTACCGCGGGGAGGTGCAGTTGGGATTTGCCCTTCATAAAGTGATGGTCTCTGACCAAAACTCTCCAGTACTTTTAGAGGATTCCTTAATTCCTTAGGATGAGAATATGACCGTTATAATGTCATTCAATCCTGTCTCCATAGTCTGAAATTCACTCGGCTTCAAATTATTAATAGGTTTGCAGCCACTGTCTCAAAAAGCATTATTGCGTCAAACAAAGATGAGATCAACTGACTGTGTCTCTGTACCGTATCCGTACAATATTGACCTTGTGTCTATAACCGTTGTCCTTGACTCACTGACAACTTTACTGTGAACGATCCTCTGGTCCAAATCTCTTCGGACGACGAACCCATGTCATGGGTTAAACGCTGGTCTCTTCTTCCTCTCATGATATTGACCCGACGTTTAACCGCTAGAACTGTATGGCTCAGAGATATGAACTGATTCAGTGAAGATGGATGTGAAACACCGACATGTATTGTACAATCACATATAGGACAGCCTCACTATGCTGACTCCAACATAAATCTAACGACAAAGTCATTCGAGTGAACTGAGATATAATTTATCGCAGGCAACTTCAACAGCAAACGTGAGCGAGTGAGCACATCTAGGCTTCAGTCTTTTGCACCGCACTTTCACTCTTGCTTATCCATCGCACATCATCTCCCTAGACTGCATAGATAGTTGGGCACCAAGCTGGCCACCTGCTATAAGAATGAATGCATGACAAACGCCTACCTTCCACTGTCATATAGCGAATACCAGATATACCAGCGACCGTGGCGTCAGTAGAGCCAGGAATACCTGTAGTCGATTGCCGGACACAAACTAGAGCGACTTCATGTGGACACCGAGGACTGGCAGCAGTATAACGGCCGGTATTCCGTGAATGGTGGTGAAGCACGTCCTAACGCTGTCTTTGCTGGATCGCACACTGGCCAGCCAACCGTTACAGTGTTAGGTGACGTATTACAATGACGTCTTCATTGCGTTCGATGTACGTGTCACCACGTGCACCGTTTCTGACACTCTGTAACTTGCTCTTGATGCGCTAACTCATCAAATGAATCTTATGCTACTGTCATTTGCTATATGACAATATGTATACATATTTTAAAATGCTACATAGACAATTCTTGCAATTAGGAAATGAATGAATCACCAAAAACGAGAAGTAGATTGTGAGCTTTACTAAAACACGGCTACAAGAGACAAATTGGACTTTGCGGTCAAAGCCTTCGTCAGCACAGGACAAACAAAAAAAAAACCGACACAAAACTACATGAAACACATCACATGACAATATTAAATTAATTAAAGGTACTTATCTGAATCTGTATCCTTGCTAGGAGAGACTGACACACGTTGGACTGTCAGTGGATTGTCTGGACCGGATGTATAGTAAACGGATCAAAGGTCAAGCGGGAGGGGAGTAGGTGTGGAGAAGCGCCCATGCGGAAAAGTACAAATTGGGACCGGCAAAGATGTCGCGGAAGCATTTCACAATTGGCAATTCTCGTTAAGCTCTCGAAACACAGCTGCGGAAGATTACATTGTGTTGGTCCTCACAGAAAGGCATGAGTCGCGGTCGTTCAGAAACCGATAGCAAAACGCCGAACACAAAATTGACTGCGACGTACTGCGAACGACCTGCAAATACCTTGATAGAGGACTGTAAACTAAGGGGTGGGAGGGGGTGGAGTTAGAAGTTAAATGAAGCTGTGTTGGACATTGAGACCGTGAGGGGAGAGTGTGCCCAACTGAAAGATGAGACTGTGTTCCAATGTCTTCCGACCCCGTTCGTGGGATGCGCATGATTTGAAGGCCGTGATCTGTATGTCGGCCACGCCACAGTGGTCAGGACTGTTGAAATGCATGGATACTGGTTTGTGGGCGCCAATGGTGATATCAGAAAGATGCTGTCTAAATCTGTCAGCAAGACGTAAGCCTACCCCACCGACATAGCTCATGTCGCAACGTGTGCAGATGATAGCATAGATAACGTTGCGACTGATGCATGAGAAACCCTAACGAATGTGGCAGGTCGTCTTAATGAATGTCAGACTCTGGGGTTGAAGTACGTGTGGGCAGGCCTTGCAACGCGATCGAAGACAAGCCACCGTGCTAGGAAGAGACTTGTCAGGTTGGAGTAGACTGCTATGGACCAACACATCACTGAGGTTACGCTCCCACCTTTCGCCACCAGAGGGACCTCTGAGAAGACATAGTGAGTGGTCGGGTCCGCTGGGAGAATGGATAAATGTCTCAGTAGGATGTTCTTGGCAGCAATATTGTGGGAATGGTAAGTTAGTGAGAGGACAGGTCTATTATTTCGTGGTTTCGGCCTGGAGGAGAGAGCCTCAGAACGACTGTTAGACTGGCAGCGGTAAAGAGCTGTAGATAGAAGATTCTCAGGATAGCCTCGAAGGCGAAAGAAATCAAGCATTTCGTGGGCTTTTTGATGGAAGTCGTTATTATCCTGGCAAAGCCGTCGGAGACGTAACAGTTGGGAGAAAGGAATAAAACCATTGCACGAGGGAGGGTTGGGGTATAGAGAAGGAATGAGTGCAAGTCAGTTGGTTTATAATAAACCGTCGTGCATAGACCCACGGAACCCAAAGAGACTAATCTTGCAATTAGGAGCATTTTCTGGCTAACAATTCCATCTAAATCAGGGGTGGCCAACAATAGGCCCGCGGGCCGCATGTGACCCGCCGAGAGTCATGTTGCGGCCCGCGGACCTAGGTCAAATGTAAAACGATGTTAACTTTATTGTACATATCACCAAAAGAACCTTACAACATGAGTTGTCATATCATATATTTTTAAATTATAGCTAAGAGAAATATGAAATATATCGATATTTGGAAAAAAATCATTGATCTTTTGCTATATTAAATATCCCACATTTTCGGGAAAATTCATAGATTTTAGATATTTCAAATATCCTGCTATTTGACACTCAAGGTTACTTAGCTTTTTGACTGACGCTAGGTGCTGATAAAATATAATATGAGACTTCAACTTCTGATATATATGTGCTGTGGGGGGTACGGGGTGTCAGGCATTGGTAGCACCTTTAGTAAGGATGGCTCTCATGTCCTTTCAGGACCCATCCCCCACTGGTCCAAGTCTGACACCCAGCTCGTGCCTGTGGCTCCTAGTAGCTGTCAGCATGCGACAGCGGCCACCCCCCGGGCAACAGTTGTGAGAGGCTGGCTTAACCAGGCATGGGTATCCGATTTGGTGTCAAACCAAGAGGTAAACTAGGGTATGCCTACCCAGCATGTGAAGACAGGATTCGGCAGACTGCGCCGAAGAAATCATACCTGATTCAACGGGCAAGACGGCGTTTACCTGCAAAGCGTTGTGGAACGTAATGAGCACGGCAAGACACGTAGAGCGCCCTGGTCATCCACTGCACCTGTATTCGTCTCCAATCGTCTCGACTTGTCTTGCCACTGGACTCAGATGGACTCAGGCGAGAGAGTGAGGTCGACGAATTGCGCAACTCTTCCTCACTTTAATCCAAGTCATCGCGCAAGTCATTCTTCATCCAACGTCACATATCACCTTCAAGCCTTGTGGCGATGGGCGAGCGGCAAAGCGGCAGGCGTGGGTACGCTGGCAGCCGTAGTCGCAGACCTGCACACAGGCGGCTCAGGCCATATGGTCGTCTTCTACTGACCGGAGCAGCAGTGGGATTCGGCAGCCCCCTGAGCGACTGAGCAGCCCTCTATAGGAACACACTGCTCACCTCCATAGCATGAGGAAGGGGCTAGAAAAGGTGCCCTAAACATTGTCTGCTTCATCACTACCTAACCAGCTAGCCGCGGTTGGTGGGTACCCTTAACTGCGGTCGACATACAAAGAAAGATAAAACAAGCAAAGCTAAAAGAGTAAACCATATTCCCTTAACAATTGGAACTTGGAATGTACGCACCCTACTTGACAGAGAAGGCGCGTCGGGTCCAGAGAGACGAACAGCACTGATTGGGAGAGAGCTGGGCAGGTACAACATCGACATTGCAGCCTTGAGCGAGACACGACTTGCAGAAGAAGGCCAAATCTGTGAAATTGGTGCCGGCTACACATTTTTCTGGAGTGGAAGGAAAAGCGAGGAAAGATGCCAATCCGGTGTGGGATTTGCCATTAAGTCGGCCTTGGTCGGGAAATTAGCTGGATTTCCAAAGGCTATAAATGACAGGCTCATGACCATGAAGTTGCCTCTGCTGAATGGAAGGAAGCACGCAACCATTGTGAGTATCTACGCACCAACTATGACCAACGAAGATGATGTCAAGAACAAGTTCTATGAGGACCTGCACAGTGGATTAACATCTGTTCCCAAAGGAGACAAACTTATACTCCTTGGGGATTTCAATGCCAGAGTAGGCACGGACACCACCTCTTGGAGTGGCATTATTGGAAAGCATGGAATCGGAAATTGTAACAGCAATGGACTCCGCCTCCTTCAGACATGTGCCGAACATGATCTCGTGATTACGAACACAATTTTCCGTCTCCCTATGAGAAATAGGACATCGTGGATGCACCCTCGCTCGAAACACTGGCACCTCATTGACTATGTCATCATCAGGAGGAGTGACAGACAAGACGTTCGAGTGACAAAATCCATGTGTGGTGCCGAATGTTGGACAGACCATCGTCTCATTGTCTCGAAAATGAACATCCACATCAGGCCACCACGGCGTCCTCAAGGGGCGAAAATGCAAACAAAGCTAAATGTCACCCGCCTAAACAGCAAGAAAATGCAGCAGTCGTTTGAAAATATGCTGGAAGACCGCCTCAAGCCCAATGCTGAAGCTAAACAGGATACAGAAACAGAATGGAGAGCCCTAAAGGACACAATTTACAACACTGCTATGGAAATCCTGGGTCCAGCCCCCCGAAAGCATAAAGACTGGTTTGATGAAAATTCCAAAGACATCAACCAATTGCTGGCCGAGAAACATCTTCTCCTCAAGGCACATTTGAATGACCCAAAGTCAACATCAAAAAAAGATGCTTTCAAGAACATTCAGAGAGTAGTGCAGCAGAAACTTCGGCACATGCGGGACTCCTGGCTGAGCAGCAAAGCTGATGAAATTCAGGGCTTTGCTGACAGACATGATATGAAAAACTTCTACGACTCACTGAAAGCAGTCTATGGTCCTTCATCACCAGGCATAGTTCCCCTCCTCAGTGCAGACGGGGGAACATTGGTCACCGATAAGAAAGAAATCCTCCTACGCTGGGCAGAGCATTTCAGCAAAATCTTAAATGCAACTTCCTTCTTCGATGATGAAACCATCAACAGCCTTCCTCAAGTTCCCACCAATGAGACACTTGATGACCTGCCAACCATAGTGGAAATAAACAAAGCCATCCAGCAACTCTCCAGCGGCAAGGCACCTGGTCCTGACTCCATCCCAGCAGAGATATACAAGGCAGGTGGGCCGGTCCTAACAGAGCAGCTTCACCAAGTCTTCACAAACATATGGATGAACGAGACCATGCCACAAGATTTTAAGGACGCGTCAATAGTCCACCTTTACAAACGTAAAGGAAACCGCCAATCCTGTGACAACCACCGAGGCATCTCCTTGCTTTCAATTGCAGAGAAGATACTCGCCAGAATTCTTCTCAATCGCCTCACAGCCCATCTCGATCAAGGTCTTCTTCCTGAGAGTCAATGTGGCTTCAGAAAAGGACGTGGAACTGTTGACATGATTTTCGCTGCAAGGCAGCTGCAAGAGAAATATCAGGAACAGAACTGCGAAATGTTCTCCACTTTCATTGACCTTACCAAGGCTTTTGATACAGTCAGCAGAGAAGGGCTGTGGAAGATTATGGCAAAATATGGCTGTCCACGAAAGTTTGTCCAAATAGTGCGGCTATTTCATGACGGCATGCAGGCAAGAGTACAGGAAAATAGTGAACTGTCTGAACCCTTTCCTGTAACCAATGGAGTGAAGCAAGGATGTGTCCTGGCACCAACACTGTTCAGCCTCATGTTTTCAGCCATGTTGATGAATGCCTTCGAGAACGACGACATTGGAATAGACATCAACTACCGTATGGATGGAAAGTTATTCAATCTCAGAAGGCTGAAAGCTAAAACCAAAATTGACAGCGGCACCGTCAGAGAGCTCCTGTTTGCTGATGATTGCGCTCTATACGCCAACTCAGAGGCGGACATGCAACATAATGTTTCAGCTTTCTCACATGCCTGTGCCAACTTTGGGCTCAATATCAACTTGGAGAAGACTGTAGTTATGTACCAGCCAGCTCCAGGGAATAATCACACTGTGCCGAATATCAAAGTGAATGACCATAGACTAAGTGTTGTGGACAAATTCACCTATCTTGGCAGCACTGTGTCACAAGCTGCCACAATCGATGACGAAGTGAATGCAAGAATCTCCAAGGCCAGTGCAGCCTTTGGCAGACTGTACAAGAATGTATGGGACAGAACTGGAATAAGCCTGCACACAAAGCTAAAAGTCTACAAAGCAGTTGTATTATCCACACTGCTATATGCTTGTGAAACCTGGACTGTTTATCAGCGACACGCTAGGAAATTAAACCACTTCCACACAGTCTGCCTAAGGAAGCTACTGAAGATTAAATGGCAAGACAAGATTCCAGACACTGAAGTCCTAGAAAGAGCATCCATGCCCAGTATCCACACTCTACTGATGAAGAATCAGATTCGCTGGGCTGGTCACTTGACCCGCATGCCAGATCACAGGCTCCCTAAACGAATTTTCTACAGCGAACTGCGTTGTGGTAAACGCTCCCAAGGTGGCCAGAGGAAACGTTTTAAAGACACTCTGAAAATTTCACTGAATGCTTTTGGAATTCATCATGACACCTGGGAGGCTGCAGCCAGAGACCGAAATTCGTGGCGTGCATCATTATGCAAGGGTGCAGTCATATGTGAGGCAACCAGGGCTGCAAGAGCTGTGAAGAAAAGGCAGGACAGAAAAACCACTGCAGGAAATCCTCCTCCAGAGACGTCAAGCATTCTTTGCCCACACTGTCAAAGAACATTTCGAGCCAAAATAGGCCTTATCAGCCATCTTAGAACCCACGGCTCCACACCTTCAACCCCACTGGATGAAATGAATGGTCATCATCATTCTTGATGGACAAACAACATATGTGCTGTGGTCTTCGGCGTCTTCGGGAAGCTCGAAACGCTATCGGACTCATACTCATAATTACTTTCAGTACAACTTGACAAATGTTCGTGTTATTCTGTAGTTTTGTTCTATTATCGCCACTGCGTCTGAAGAAATTTTGCGATCGACGTTAAAATACATATTTATCATATTTGTAATAAGAGTTCAAACTACTGTAACTAAATATTCTGTCTACCATATCGATTCTATAGGTAAGTAAACCCTAAAACGTTTTATTTATGTAATTTAAATTAACTATTATTAATTAGTTCTTGAATTACCCGTGATGGTTTATTTATGTATTTTCAAGTTAAAAACGAAGACCTACCATGGCGTCAACTAGTAAAGACCTTCGACCAAAAAAGAGAAGAATCACAGAAGAATTAATTCGTTTTCAAGAAAGGTGGACTTTAAATCTTTTTTTTGTGTGTGGAAATAAAAACAAAGCCCTTATCTATATATATAAAAGAGAATCTCCGTCTGTCTGTATGTCCTTTATACGTTCGCGAACGGTCCATCCGATTGAGATGAAATTTTCTACACGTCTTCTAATCATTCCAGTGCTGCCAGCTGTCATAGTTTTTTTTTAGTGCACAAACATATTTTCTTCTTATTATTTAATATTTAATTTACATTATAATGTATATATAGCGAGGGGACATAACTACTAATAGAATTGCTATATATGTAAAATTGTTGCATATTTCTCAAATAGGTGGACCTTTTCGCTGCAGTTATCTACAGGCATATGCGTTATAATCCTTCTCCCCCTCCTCCTACCCTCCTCCTCCTCCATCCTCCTTTCTCTTCCTCCTCCTCCTCCCTCTTCCTCCCTCCTCGCTCTCCTCCTAACTCCTCCTCCTAATCCCTCCTCCTCCCTCTCCTCCTCCCCTCCTCCTCACCTCCTCCTTCTCCTCCCCTCATCCCTCCTCCTCTCTCCTCCTCCCTCCGCCCTCCCCCTCGCTCTTCCTCCTCCTCCCTCCTCATCCTTCCTCCTTCTCCCTCCTTCTCCCTCTTCTTCCCTCCTCCTCCTCTCTCCTCCTCCTCCCTCTTCCTCCTCCTCCCTCCTCCTACCTCCTCTTACCTCCTCCTCCCTCCTTCTCCTCCCTCTCCCTCCTCCCTCATCCTAATCCCTCCTCCTCCATCCTAATCCTCCCTCCTCCTCCTGAATCCTCCTCCTCCCTCCTCCTCCTCCCTCCACCGAATATGAATTAAATGATATGCTCCCCACCAGGAACTGGGCGAAGCCGGACGGGTCGTCTTTTTTGGGAACGGGAACGGGAGCAGGGGCCGAATATGAATTAAATAAGACGGTCCATTTCATCATCATCAAGTGCCGTGCCGGCTGGCGTAGGCGTTCATGGCTCTCCATAGATCTCGGTCTTTGGTTTTCTGGATCAACTCTGCTGCTGATATTCCTCCATGCCACCGTCTCAATCCATCCAGCATCACTTCTCTTGGTCTACCTCTGCCTCTCTTCCCCTCGATCTTTCCAGTTGTTACGATGTTCTCCAATGCCTCTCTTCTCATCACATGACCGAGGAAAGCTGTTTGTCTCTGTCTTATTGTTGTATATAATGTTCTAGTTTCGTTAGCCTGTTTCAGGCAGTCGTCGTTAGTTACTCTGGCAGTCCAAGGAATTCGCAACATTCGTCTCAGGAACCACATCTCTGTTGCTTCTAATTTCTTCTTAATTTGTTCATTTACATTCCAAGATTCACTGCCATACAGCAAAACTGGTTCTACATAGCATTTCAGCACTCTCTTTCTTACATTCAGTGATAGTGACTTATTGCATAAGATACTCTTCATTTTCTGAAATGCGGCTTTTGCCTGCCCTATTCTGCTCCTAATCTCTGTTGTACATCTTCCATCTGATGTTATAAATGCCCCTAGGTATCTAAAATTATCCACTTGGTTAAGGATTTTCCCTTCTATTTCTATGTCACATTTTTGTGTCACCTTTTTCTTTGATATTACCATTGTTACTGTTTTCTTGATATTCAAGGAGAGTCCTTTCCTTGCACTCTCTGTTACTACAACGTCTAATAATTGTTGTAGGTCTGTTGAATTATCCGCCACCAATACTGTGTCATCTGCATAGCGTATATTATTATTATAACCTCCAACTAGTATTCCTGGCATCTCTTTGATCTCTCTCATTATTACTTCGCTATACAGGGAGAAAAGATCTATACAGGGAGAAAAGATCTTCCTCCTCTTTAATATGAATTAAATAAGACGTTCCATTTACCCAAATTAATTGTTGGGGGAAGATGTAAAGATATTTCAAGTGCTCTTTCTGGTAATAGACAGACAGACAGACAGACAGTCGGGAACGGGACGGAAGCTTATATGACTTCTTATATGAATTAAATGAGATGCTTCCCATCAGGGGCTGGGCGAAGCCGGGCCGGGTCAGACAGACAGACAGACAGACAGACAGATAGTCGGGAACGGGAACTTATTTGACTACTTATATGAATTAAATGAGATGCTCCCCATCAGGGTCTGGGCAAAGCCGGCCGGGTCAGACAGACAGACAGACAGACAGATAGACAGACAGACAGATAGATAGTCGGGAACGGGAACGGGAGCTTATATGACTACTTATATGAATTAAATGAGATGCTCCCCACCAGGATCTGGGCGAAGCCGGGCCGGGTCAGCTAGTGCTTCAAATGCAACGAATCTGTTTCTTGTTTTGAAAGAGTATAACATCAAACAGCACTACAAGACCAAAATACAAATAAGTTGATAAGTATAAAGGGCAATTTTGACAAGACCAAGTAAATGACTTTAAAAAAAAATTCTGCACAACAAAAGATATTTACTAGAGCGGGTTCAGAGTCAACATGATATGTAAAAGCTAGTTATGCAATGGCCATGATACTAGCAAAAAAATCGAAGCCATATTCAGATGGTGAAATGGTTAAGGAATGTTTGGAGAGCGTCGTCGAAATTCTGTGTCCAGAAAAGAAGAAGGATTTCTCAAAAATAAGTATGTCTCGTCAGATTATTACAAGGCGTGTGGACGATATTGGAAAACATATTGAAGATAATTTGAGATGACGAGCATCCGAGTTTATATTTTATGCTCTAGCACTGGATGAAAGCACAGATATGGAGGATACTGCTCAACTGGCAATTTGTATCAGGGGTGTTGATGTCCATTTTAAAAAGGCAACAGTATTAGCGGCACTATATCAACTTAGGGACGCTATTAATTTACGAGATTTGTTAGAGGCGTTTACGTTGACATTGAATAGCTTTTCGTTACAACTTAACAACTTATCAACGGATGGTGCTCTAGCAATAGTTGGGAAACACGAAGGTTTAGTAAAACTGATTTAAAATGAGGCCTCCAAAGTCGGTAATACTTCAATGCTAAATTTTCGATGCTTTATTCATCAGGAGAATTTATGTCTCTCAAAATGTCGAAATGGTTTAATCACCGTCAGTTCTAATGTCTTTGCACTCAAATTATAATGGCGTTACATTTTATGCAGAAGTAAAATGGCTGATCCATGCCAAAATGTTGGAAAGAGTGTTTGATTTGCAGCAAGAAATACAATCATTCTTTGCAAGCAAGTCAAAAAGTATCCCCGAGTTTGTAGACAAAGAATGGGTTTGCGATTTTGCATTTCTGGTCGATATAACTAGAAACCTAAATGACGTTAATACTCGTCTGCAAGGGAAAGATCAATTAATTAATAAGATGTATTATCATATTTCCGTATTTCAAATGAATCTTCGTCTTTGGGAAAAACAGTTGAGGACAAAAAACTTGACTCACTTTGATACATTGTCATTGCAACCAGGCAGGAGGCGGTGGATAAATACGCTTCTTTGATATCTGACTTAAACCTCGAATGCTGTGATGTCGGTTCCTAAATCAATTAATCAATCAATCAAACCTCGAATTTGAAAACCGATTTCAGGATTTACAAAAAAATCGTGTGCTTTTTTTGTGCACTTGCAACGCTATTCGCGGTAGACGTGAATTTATTACCAGGAATATTACAAATGGAACATTGTGAAATGTGTTGTGATACTGTAAGGTAATCCGTAAAGTGCGGAAATGGTGGTAAGAATCAGTGACACTATATGCATCCCCCGTAGTCTTTTTAAGCTAGACACATGGGACTAATTCCAAATGGTGTGTAATATTCTTGGTAGTGAACTTTGACTATATAGAACTTTGGCAGGTATAGGATGTCCCGGATAAGTTAGAAAACACACCAGTAAGTTGTTCCTCCTGAGAAGAACCCAATTAGCTCAAAGCCCCCAAACGTCCCCTTGATTCCACTAAGGTCCAGAAGGACAATATATAGAATAAAGAAAGGGTTCTCTAGAAGAACTTGGGAACCTAGGTCGTTACCATAGGAGAAG
The DNA here is from genome assembly GCA_963921405.1 of Cepaea hortensis. Taxonomy (NCBI): domain Eukaryota; kingdom Metazoa; phylum Mollusca; class Gastropoda; order Stylommatophora; family Helicidae; genus Cepaea; species Cepaea hortensis. Next base: position 114,365,226 of record OY992879.1, read on the forward strand.
TTCATCGATTCCCTATGGGAAGTCACCCATCCTTACTAGTTCCCGCTAAAGTTAACATGTGTTAATTGTAATTGCAAATAAACATGCTACAATAAAATGGACTGTAAATAAATTGAGAAGTAACTAAAGTCTAATGGTTTATTAGAACGCTGCAACTGGGTTGGAGTGCTGGTGCAAAGAATACATATGGTTCATGATGATCATACATGCACATCAATGATCATTACAAAAGCTGGCATTATGCATGAAAAAAATACATATTTTCTCATCAGTTCTCCCAATTGGATAATTAAAAATGTTTGTGTTGTGACTAATGCTCCCTTGGGGCAAAATGGTGTCGGAAACTTTTTCGTCCGTTATGACGAATATTGTTTTGAGATCCGACAGGGTTTTTTTTTCCTCGAAATTTCAAATGATCAAAGTCTTTCTGCTGACAGCCGGAATGTAAGATGCCTAATCTGTCAGGAAATCTATCAAGAACAATGGCAATCTTAAGCTGAAGGTGTTGCAGCAGGCACTTTACACAGAACTATACTTTGTTGTGTCTGCCACCACTCTTCAACACAACAGGACCTGCTGAATGGGTACTTCACAGGATTTATAAAGCGCCACTGCCAACAGCCCAAACCGAAATCAGAAGTAACTACAGTCCCTAAACTCAACGTATTCATCCAGCTAACCTTCCGAGGAGATGACGTAATGCAACGTCTGCGGGACCGGCTCACCACAGCATTCGAGCGAACATCCTGTGCTGCAGCTCTAGTCATCAGGTACAGAAACACACCGATCCCAGTCCCAGCAGTAAAAGAACCTGTAGCTTTGTACGCCAAATCAAATTGTATTTACCAATTTACATGCAGATGCGAGGCTATCTACATAGGCAGAACTGAGCGACAGTTACATTGCAGGGTTTCGGAACATATTCCGAATTGGTTGGACAAGATACTACACACAGAAGATGGTAGCCTAGGCAGGCCGACACACCGGAAAAGTCTGGCTTCATCGGTCGGGAGACATGTGCTCGAGAGTGGTCACGTGATTGAAAGAGACAGTGCCTTCCGTGTGTTGTTCAACACACAAGGTAGTCGATTGTTAAAGTTTGCTGAAGCTATACTAATCAACCTTCGTAAGCCGTCCTTGTGTAAGCAGAAAGACATGTTAGTCAGTTTAAAATTATCGTGGTAGACAATCGACATTACTGTGCGAAATATGTGTATATTTCAGTTTGAAGGATTTATCTAATTAATTCACGTAAGTTGTGTGATTTCTGCAGTATGTACCTGACGAGATGCAGCGAAATATGCCAGGCAATAAATCGTGCAATCTTTTGTTTGTGTCTTCGTTATTCAAGCTCAACTATCTACCCGTGAGAGTTATGTTCCGACAGCCACACACCATGATTGTGACAATGAATAGTTTGGACAAAGGTGTAGGTGTATGATACAAATTACAGTGTCATTGTTAAAATGGCATCTGTGGCCATTAGTATAGAAGCTGCACTTCTGGTGTACTATGTGAGCCGGGTTGATTTGGTCCTGGGTGTCAGTCTGTGAATGTGGCATTCACGGACTGGACAAAATCGTTCCTGATTTCTTGACAGATGAGAATGATGCTACTTGTCATGATGATTTGCAAGACACCTCTCTTATATTGAGGCAGTCATATCCACACAGAACAATATCGTTTAGGTTGCATCTGTGACCCTTAAGTACTTTTGTGCGCTTCATAGTAGCACGGGGTAATGTATGAAACATCTGTTGTAATATGACTGAATGCCTTGAATGAGCTCTGGCAGCTGAAGTGTGTGCCATGTATGTCATTGGAGGTGGATATGTAGCCTTACAGCAGCTTAGTTAGTTAGTTAGTTAGTTAGTTAGTTAGTTAGTTAGTTAGTTAGTTAGTTAGTTTAGTTAGTTTAGTTAGTTTAGTTAGTTTAGTTAGTTTAGTTAGTTTAGTTAGTTTAGTTAGTTAGTTAGTTTAGTTAGTTAGTTAGTTTAGTTAGTTAGTTAGTTAGTTAGTTAGTTAGTTATTTAGTTAGTTAGTTAGTTAGTTAGTTAGTTTAGTTAGTTAGTTTAGTTAGTTAGTTTAGTTAGTTAGTTTAGTTAGTTTAGTTAGTTTAGTTAGTTTAGTTAGTTTAATTAGTTTAGTTAGTTTAGTTAGTTTAGTTAGTTAGTTTAGTTAGTTAGTTTAGTTAGTTAGTTTAGTTAGTTAGTTTAGTTAGTTAGTTTAGTTAGTTAGTTTAGTTAGTTAGTTTAGTTAGTTAGTTTAGTTAGTTAGTTTAGTTAGTTAGTTTAGTTAGTTAGTTTAGTTAGTTAGTTTAGTTAGTTAGTTTAGTTAGTTAGTTTAGTTAGTTAGTTTAGTTAGTTAGTTTAGTTAGTTAGTTTAGTTAGTTAGTTTAGTTAGTTAGTTTAATTAGTAAGTTTAGTTAGTTAGTTTAGTTAGTTAGTTAGTTAGTTAGTTAGTTAGTTAGTTAGTTAGATAGTTAGTTAGATAGTTAGTTAGATAGTTAGATAGATAGTTAGATAGATAGTTAGATAGATAGTTAGATAGATAGTTAGATAGATAGTTAGATAGATAGTTAGATAGATAGTTAGATAGATAGTTAGTTAGATAGTTAGATAGTTAGATAGTTAGATAGTTAGATAGTTTGATAGTTAGATAGTTTGATAGTTAGATAGTTTGATAGTTAGATAGTTAGATAGTTAGTTAGATAGTTAGATAGTTAGATAGTTAGATAGTTAGATAGTTAGATAGTTAGATAGTTAGATAGATAGATAGATAGATAGATAGATAGATAGATAGATAGATATATAGATAGATAGATAGATAGATAGATAGATAGTTAGATAGATAGTTAGATAGATAGTTAGATAGATAGTTAGATAGATAGTTAGATAGATAGTTAGATAGATAGATAGTTAGATAGATAGTTAGATAGATAGTTAGATAGATAGTTAGATAGATAGTTAGATAGATAGTTAGATAGAGAGTTAGATAGAGAGTTAGATAGAGAGTTAGATAGAGAGTTAGATAGATAGTTAGATAGATAGTTAGATAGATAGTTAGATAGATAGTTAGATAGATAGATAGTTAGATAGATAGATAGATAGATAGTTAGTTAGATAGTTAGTTAGTTAGTTAGTTAGATAGTTAGTTAGTTAGTTAGTTTAGTTAGTTTAGTTAGTTTAGTTAGTTTAGTTAGTTTAGTTAGTTTAGTTAGTTAGTTAGGTTAGTTAGGTTAGTTAGGTTAGTTAGGTTAGTTAGGTTAGTTTGGTTAGTTTGGTTAGTTTGGTTGGTTTGGTTGGTTTGGTTGGTTTGGTTGGTTTGGTTGGTTTGGTTGGTTTGGTTGGTTTGGTTGATTGGTTGGTTGGTTGGTTGGTTGGTTAGTTGGTTAGTTGGTTAGTTGGTTAGTTGGTTAGTTGGTTAGTTAGTTAGTTAGTTAGTTAGTTAGTTAGTTAGTTAGTTAGTTAGTTAGTCAGTCGACAGTCTGAACCCTTTCCTGTCACCAATGGAGTGAAGCAAGGATGTGTCCTGGCACCAACACTGTTCAGCCTCATGTTTTCAGCCATGCTGATGAATGCATTCGAGAACGACGACATTGGAATAGACATCAACTACCGTATGGATGGAAAGTTATTCAATCTCAGAAGGCTGAAAGCTAAAACCAAAATTGACAGCGGCACCGTCAGAGAGCTCCTGTTTGCTGATGATTGCGCTCTATACGCCAACTCAGAGGCGGACATGCAACATAATGTTTCAGCTTTCTCACATGCCTGTGCCAAATTTGGGCTCAATATCAACTTGGAGAAGACTGTAGTTATGTACCAGCCAGCTCCAGGGAATAATCACACTGTGCCGAATATCAAAGTGAATGATCATAGACTAAGTGTTGTGGACAAATTCACCTATCTTGGCAGCACTGTGTCACAAGCTGCCACAATCGATGACGAAGTGAATGCAAGAATCTCCAAGGCCAGTGCAGCCTTTGGCAGACTGTACAAGAATGTATAGGACAGAACTGGAATAAGCCTGCAAACAAGGCTAAAAGTCTACAAAGCAGTTGTATTATCCACACTGCTATATGCTTGTGAAACCTGGACTGTTTATCAGCGACACGCTAGGAAATTAAACCACTTCCACACAGTCTGCCTTAAGGAAGCTACTGAAGATTAAATGGCAAGACAAGATTCCAGACACTGAAGTCCTAGAAAGAGCATCCATGCCCAGTATCCACACTCTACTGATGAAGAATCAGATTCGCTGGGCTGGTCACCTGACCCGCATGCCAGATCACAGGCTCCCTAAACGAATTTTCTACAGCGAACTGCGTTGTGGTAAACGCTCCCAAGGTGGCCAGAGGAAACGTTTTAAAGACACTCTGAAAATTTCACTGAATGCTTTTGGAATTCATCATGACACCTGGGAGGCTGCAGCCAGAGACCGAAATTCGTGGCGTGCATCATTGCGCAAAGGTGCAGTCATATGTGAGGCAACCAGGACTGCAAGAGCTGTGAAGAAAAGGCAGGACAGAAAAACCACTGCAGGAAATCCTCCTCCAGAGACGTCAAGCATTCTTTGCCCACATTGTCAAAGAACATTTCGAGCCAAAATAGGCCTTATCAGCCATCTTAGAACCCACGGCTCCACACCTTCAACACCACTGGATGAAATGAATGGTCATCATCATTCTTGATGGACAAACAACATAACAGTCGACAGATCATCCTCATTGCACATCGATCCATTCAGTCCGTAAGTGCTCGGATCCCCTCCTCAGTAAATCCCGCAGCGTGTAGCGGCTAACGACACCAGTTCTGTGTTGGTTTATCAATATTCTTTGGCTAACTGCGTAGTGTTCTTGTTTGGCCACCCCTCTTTTAATTTGTTGTTCTCGCAGTCTGGCCATGGTTGTAGATTCACAGTCATCACTTGGTTCTCGCAAAAGTCTTACTTCACGTAGAGCATTCAGAATGTCAGCCTGGTCTATGGCACGTCCGCCCTCCACAGTAGCGTTACCCGCGACCTTGTCAGCCCGCTCATACCCTTGTACTCCCGCATGCCCTGGCACGAAGATATAACTAATCTTTGCCAGCCGAGACCGCTCCAGAGGCAGCAACCATTCTCTTCGGATCGACCCCTCCTCTATTCTCTTGATCATGTTAATTGAGTCGCTAAGGAAAAATGCCCTAGTGAATGTCTGTGTCTCGAGCCATGTTATTGCTTTACTTACTGCCATGACTTCCATAGTCAGGCTACTTGTGGTTTCAGTGAAAGCACCAGAGTCCTCCTTCACAATTCTCCCTCCGGTCCGAGCCGTAAAAGCCCATGAACTTCTCACATGTCGGACGACCGACCCATCTGTGTAGATGACAGCATCACCGTCTAGCGAATTCTCAAAAATCAACGCTTGTACTTCAGCCTCCATAGCAGCCGGATTTTCTTGTCTACATTTTCTATCTAGTTGGATGCAAACTGAAAAGGATGTGGAAAAATCTGTTGGCACTTGTACCCACTCCTCGCCAGGTTCTAAGTTCTCAAGGTTTTGGTTGCCCATAAAGATTGGTAGCATCTTTCTCAGTTTTGACCCGGTCCACTTTGAGTTCCTTGTCTTTCTTTTCCTTCAGAACCTGCACAAGCAAGTCGTCTCTGAGGTCTCCATTTGTCACATTCTTGACTTCAGATTAGGTCTAAGACAATGGCGATTAGCCTGCACCCCACAAAAGTGGAGTGTGCAATCATATCACCCATGCATCATAGGAATATAATAGACATCCGGGCGTATCTTGGGGCATGTGTACATATCCAGAAAGATACCATGAAATACATTGGAACACAACAAGAAAGACCTCTGACAAGGATTCTAGTATCTCAATCTGAGCTGAACCTTCCTGCCATCAAAGCAAAGTATCGCAAACTATATAAACAATCCCTCAGAGAAGACATGAAGGAAGAGACCAGTGGAGACTATCAGAAAACCTTATTGAGAATAATTGATAAGGTCGTTGAAACTGACCCTGGGACTGATGAAGATGACAATAATACCCCGGCAACAGAACCGGATAAGAAAGATGAACTGGATGAAGATGCAAAACGTTTGTACCAGGCCATGCGCAAAGCTGGTACAGATGAAGACACAGTTATCGGTATCATTTTCAAGAACTCCAATTCTGACGGACAGAAACTGAAGCAGCGGTACCAAGAACTGTATAACCAGGATCTTATCAAAAACTTGAAATCTGAGCTGAGGGGGGATTCTGAACAAGTTCTCCTGGCCTTGATGAAAAAACCTGCTGAGTTTGACGCTTATTGTCTGCATGAAACTGTCAATGATGCCAACAGAGATGATCCCTACCTGATTGGCTCTATTATGAAAAAATGAGCTTCGGAATGTCAAAGATATATATAAACAAACATACAAGAATGATCAGTTATGATCGCGACCACTCTTCGCTCTTGGGGCGTCATAGATCACAAGGAAGATCTAAACCAACAAGAAGAATCTTTACTCAACCACCATGGTGGACATCAGAGGTCGAGAATTAATAGAGGGAAAAGAGGGTGGCCATAAGGAATTGGCAGAGGGTGCTGAGAGCAACCAATTCAGTTGACACAGAATTGGAAGAGGCTGAAAGGTATACAAAAAAGTAAAGGTGCAGGTTTCTAAACTCCGGGCAGCAGAGGCAAAGAGGATTAAGTCGGAACAGTTTATTAATGGGGTCGGTGGGGTGTTATATTGGGAAAATTCTGGAGGCTGCACCGGCAGATGAAGAGATGGGTGATGCCTGGTACCCATTGCACCGTTTATGATGATAACAACCGACCTATGGCAACTGACAAGGACAAAAGGGAGGCTCTTCTTGCGCGATTTTTAAAACAGACAGATCAGCAAGATAGGGCTATTAGAGATAACGACAGAGAAGCCTTGTCAAGGGGCACTAGGAAGGAGGACTTTGAGATTAAAGTAGAAGACATTACACGGGTACTGAAGCGGGCTAAAGACACGGCGCCAGGTCCGGATGGGGTGAAGTGCTCCCATATGAGGAACATAAATGATGGGGAATTGGAGGAGATGGCTCTTTGTTTCAACTTAAGCATCATTACGGCGGAAATACCCCACGATTGTCTGCATATCTACCTGGTCCCACTCCCAAAGCCAGGTAAGGATCACTCCAGACTTAATGGATACCGAATAATAACCCTGCAAAACACGTATGGCAAAGTCCTCGAAATTATAGTAGCACGCAGGCTCAAGCAACATTTGTAAAGTCGGAATCTGCTTCCCCAAGGACTCGGGAGCTACCGGCCTGGAAAGGACACCTGGGCCAATGCTGCAACTTTTGCATTTGATGTCTACGAGGGCTTCCAGGATAAACATGAGACAATGGCGGTAGCTCTTGACCTGGAGGATGCGTATAACAGGGTTAGGTATGATCGGTTAATACACACACTGTTGGACATGGAGGTCTGCCCTTGCCTTGTTAGGTGGGTTGCGGCAGTCCTTTATGAGCGTAAGGTTGCACTGCGCATGGGTTCCTGGACTTCTGACCCCTGTACTATTACACCTTGGTTGCCGCAGGGATCTGCCTTGACCCCAGTGCTCTATAATGTCTACACCAGCAAAATCGCAGCTATTGAGACACCAGGTGTGGGTAGAATCTTGACATTTGCAGATGATGTGCTGGTGTACAGACAGGGCAGAGACAGGGCCAGTTTGGCGAAAGACTTACAGGTGGCGGTAAACAGGGTGGCGGGGTGGTGTAGGGACGCAGGAGCCACTATACACCCAGACAAGGCATCGATTGTGTGGTACTACCTGGATAACCGGATCGTCAAGGCACATGTCCCAGGTATTATGTTGAATGGATGTCCTCTTAGTCGAGAGAGTAAATTGAAGTACTTGGGTATCACCTTTGACAGGTGTTTGTCTTTTAAAGATCATGTGGAGGCTTTGGTGGTGAAGGCTGATAGGGGACTTAATGCACTGAGGGCTATGGCAGCAACCGGGGTAGATCAGATCATGCTGCACATGCTCTTTTAGGAGTTAATAATTTCTGTCATTGAGTATGGTTTGGGACTGCTGACAGTATCAAAAAGCCAGCTTGAAAGGTTGGAGCGCATACAGAATGCTGCGGTTAATCCTGGGGTGCACAAAGGACACACCAATTATATGCATGAGGCATATCCTGGCGCTACCAACAATGACGGATAGGCATAGGGTCCTTCAGGCCAAATAATACCTGAGAGTTGCTCAGACAGGGATCACCCGCTGCATGCAGCAATGGATATGGTTAAGGGTCATAGACTAAGACGAGGCAGGTCCTGGATGGCACAGGCAGAACTTTCTATAAGTCAGGTGTGTGATCCAGAGACCATCAATCGTGAAAGAGAGTGGGAAGTTCCGGAAGACATGACGGACTGGCACAATGTAATAATAACACTGGGTCGTGAGTGCAGAGAATGGGCAGCGGGCCGCACTGAGTTTGCAACAGCTGATCCAGAGCAACACACATCAAGGTGACATAGTCATCTACACAGATGGGTCAGTGGTGAGAAACAGACGTAGTGGTTGGGGCTTTATTTGCAAAAGCTAATGGGCGAGTCTTGAAAAAGGAGTGTCTGGCATATGAGACTACGACCTCCAGCATGAGAATGGAGATGGAGGCAGTAATAGCGGCATTCCGGTGGCTAGAGGAGACTACTGCAATACACGTTGTATTCTTTACGGATTCAAAGAGTATACTTAGCAAGGTGGAGACAGGAATGTTTCGTGTGGAATGGCTCTCGTCGCTTCAGAGGTCACAGATTGTGAGAATTGTATGCATAATTTGCCCTGGTCATGCGGGTGTACGGGGGAATGAACAAACAAACGAACGGACTTTATTTTCAAAGGGAAACAAATTGGGCACGCAGGCCCGTCTTACACTCGGCCCTTCCAATCACTCATCTGTCGTTCATCAATAATGCATAATACATTCACATAAGAAAAAAACATTGTCAAATGAATGTTGTAAACATAAACCATACATATTGCAATGTCATGAGACACATACCCCAACTATCCACCCATTCCCCATCCACCCACACATCCCCCCTCCAACCACACACACTCCCAGGCACACATACATGCCCTACCCATCCAACCATCCCCACCCAAACATCCCACACCACACACATCCTCCACCTACACACATCTCCCCAAACACACACACACACACATATCCCACCCACCACACATCTCCCACCCACTCACACACATCCCCAGGCACACATACATGCACTCGCCAACCCATCACCCACCCACACATTCCCCCACATACACGCAACTCCCCACCCACACACACATCCTCCACTCATCGCATAACCCATAAACACTCATCCACCCACATATCCTCCACCACACACGCACAGACCCCCAACCACCCAGTCAAACATACATCCCCCAACCACACATCCCCACCTACACATACACATATCTCTGCCAACCCATACATAATGCACCTACCCATACATCAACCACTTTCACACATCTCCCCACCCATACACACATCCCCACCCAACAACACATTTCCCATCCTCAAACATACACTTCCCATCCATACACACCCCCACCACCCACACACACACCGACCACCAACACAAATCCCCACTCACACACACACATCTTCCACCCACACACACACATGGCTAGCAAGGAATGTACCTCTTGGTGGTATTTTGACTATGGACAAGGGGGAGGTGGTTGTGCGCTTGTGGGACCAAGTGGAGAAGGTGGGGGAACAGATTGAGAATCCATATGTGGAAAGAATGAGATTGCGGGGGATCGGTAGGGGTTCTGGAAGATTCTCAAAACTGAGAGGGGAGACCAGGATAACTTTTAATCAGATAGCGGTGGGAACGATTAGTAGTATGACGCTTCGCTGCCTATTGAAGTAGGGGACGGAGCACGCATGGGAATGTCCTGAATGCAGTGATGTCGGTTCTCAACTCAACTAATTCTAATGTCTCCTGTGGAATACAATTTGAACACTTTCACAATGGTGTTCAGAGAAGTATGGATGGCCTGGTGTGATCTGGCATCTCTTCACCATCATGTAGTGAAATTGGAATTCTTAAAAACGACTGGAGTGGGATTGGGTACAGCAGTTAGAAACCTCAACCGGGAGGCAATGGGACTGAGCTTACCTCTGACAACTGGGTCCATAGGTGAATGGATCCTCTCGTACACTACCTGTCTTCAGGACAAGATGACGACAGCTCATAACTCAGGTGGATGACCTGAGCTGTCTCAATCTCCTACCGTCTGGCTGCATCTTCTCAAAATACTGCTTTCACCAAGAAGCACCACTCACATCACTGTCAATTTAAACAACCATATCCATATCCATCCATCCATCATGTGCCATGTCAGTAAGCGTGGGCGGTCATGTTTTGTCATCTCACTCGATCACCAGAGTCGTGGATCAGCTCTGTGTTTCTGTCTCGACCATGCCACGAGGCCAAGCCATCCAGGTATTTGCTTCTAGGTCTTCCTCTTGGTCTGTTCCCTTCGATCTTACCAGTTGTCACCAAGTTTTGCAATTCATTTCTTCTCATAACATGTCCAAAAATGTTGACTGTCTGCGTCTAATGTCTCTAATCAGTTTACTATCTTCGTTTGTTTCTTGAAGGACCTGTTCATTGGTCTTTCTAGCTGCCCATGGTATTCTTTGCATTTTCCTCAGAAACCACATTTCTACAGCCATCAGATGTTTTTCAGCTTGTCTGCTCATTGTCCAAGCTTCACATCCATATAAAAGTACAGGTTCTAGGTTCCATATACATTCTGGTAAACTCAATATAGTGAGGAGAGAGTTTAGAATGAATAGGGACAGTGAAGGAAGAATGAAAAAGGGAGGAAGAAGGACAACAGCCTGAGAGTAAGAGCTAAACCTCCTCTTCTAGCTTGTGTGAGATCCTCTATGAATGTCAATGGGTACTACATTGTTATGCATGCTAATCATCATCTGACCTTGCTGTGGATGTGTGTTCTCATTGTACCAGGGGTTTTAGTGAGATGTTATCAACAACCAATGACACAGAATGGAGATATGATGTCTGATGAGCAATTCAAGTCACTTAGAAAGAACAAGAGGATATGATGTTATGATGACATTAATAAATGACATAAACATACATTTATCCACTCTTTGACCCATATTATTGCTATGGAAATTGTAAGTTCATGTCTGGTTCACAAGTGTTTCTTCTTCTCCTCAACTCACCCCCTACTTTATAACTGTTCTGTTATTATAGATTCGAACAAATACTATCCCATCAGCTTTCAGAAGTTAATATGAGTATGGCTCATATATCAATGATTTTCTCATGGCAAGAGAAAAGCGGGTTCGTGTACATGAATGGGTATAAAAGAAAACATTATGTGAAATGTTTACAAAGTGAAAAGCATACATAATCCCTTTCATGTTAACGAATAATATATAACATATATATATATATATATATATATATATATATATATATATATATATATATATATATATATATATATATATAACAGTGTAAGAGTCCTAACATACGTTAGTGCCTCTCTCACCATGTCTTCTTCTTCATTTAGAGTCAGAATTCAATGGTCGCCTTCTGCTGATAATCAACCGTTGGTTAATGACAGGGGTTTGAGTCTTCCCCATGTCTTGACAGATGGTCTAGCACAACCGTCACAAATGATAATTTGTGAAACGTAAAATAATAGCCACTGCATTTAAATGGTGCTGTGTCTGAGTGCTAGATCTATCAAATATACAACATTATTACATCAACCCATTGCTCACACATAACTTAAGAAGAAAGGAGGAAGGATATAACTTCCTCACTCATTCCCAGCAGTTTTACAGGCAGAAGCACGTAGATTAAGCGAAGCATTGGCTCAAGCACATAAACTGTCTTCTGTGCAATCAGACAGAAAAGTTTGTATTTGATATAATGCATATACGTGCATTGAGAACTTTACTTCCTACAGCTTTCTATGAGGTTATGTTGTAGTATGCATTCATAAAAGACAACAGCTTTGAAGAATCAATTCAGAGCGAGCAGTGTTAGAGAGATGACTTGCATCATGGTTGCCGGAGAATAGCCTCAGGTCTGCTAGGCGTTGCAACTATAATCTGTTTACTTTTTTCTGCCCCAATATAAAATTCCATATCTCAGTAACCAACTGAGGGAAAATTATGAGATTTAGCATATAACCTTATCATCATGTCCACCCAACAAATTTTTTTTTGTTCTGGAGATTGTACAGCAATTGGCTACGTACAAAGATAGAAGAAGAAGTGGCTAAGCGATAACACCTGGACGAAGATACAAGAAAGAAATCAAGCAAAACTAACACTTCTTTCTACAAAAGACACATCTTCATATGAAACCCATAAGCAAAAAATACTCCATGTTGAATAAAGAGGTGAAATCAAGCGCACGAAAAGATAAACATAACTTTATACACAGCTTTGCCGCCGATGCCGAATGAGCTGCCAAAACTGGAAACAACAAAGCCGTATTCCACATCATAAAACAACTATGCAATCACTCACCTACACCAAACAAACCCATCAAAGACAAACAAGGTAAACTACTGTTATCTGATGACCACCAAAAGCAACGATGGGCAGAACATTTCAAAGAAATATTAAATAGACCGCAGCCTGACAGTGTTCCCAGCCTGGATGGAGAAACCACCATTCCGCCAACTAGATGCCTCCTGTGAGTCATTCACCATGGAAGAGATTAAAGCAGCCATTAAAAAATTGAAGAACAACAAAGCTGTTGGTGAAGACGACATCTCAGGAGAAATGCTCAAAGCAGCAGATGAGAATACCTTACAACGTTTCTTACAGCTGATCAATGAAATCTGGCAAAACGAATCCACACCACAACAGTGGAAGGATGGTGTAATTTTCAAACTGCCAAAAAAAAAGGTGACATGTCTGATTGCAATAACTGGCGTGGTATCACCGTACTGTCAGTACCCGGAAAACGTTTTTGTAGCATGTTACTTGAGAGATTGAAAATGTCTATAGATGAAAGGCTCAGAGAAGAACAAGCTGGTTTCAGATCAAAACGGTCATGTGTAGACCACATTTCATCCTTAGAATAATCATTGCCCCTCTGCCGTGCGTCCACCTTGACGAGGTAGAGGGGCTTGCGCGTTCCAATGACCCCAAGAGCTATGTATGCCGACGGTAGCACAGCTACTGGTAGGGTCACCCATGTCGGACAGGTCAAGGGAGAGGGACCAGACGGAGAGATGCACAAACCTGCTGCCTTGTAGGTAGACTGGGGACAGTCAAAGGCTAGGGAAAGCATCCCGAAAAATGCTTGTCGAAATCGGATGTACTGAGCCACAGGCTTGACAAAGAAGTGCAACGTAACTTTATCATTTCATGATGCCACAGATGAAAATTAATCGTTATGGTGCTAATCCCGCGAAGTCCCATCAGGCGGTGATAGTGCCGGGCCCCCTGCCTCGAGGGGGTCCACCCATGACTACTGGTGGTCACGTCCCCCTGTGTTGTGGAGTCAAGTCACAGAGGAGTAGGTTAAGAGCTATTGACCAAACACCCCTGACACTCAACATACTACAGTGGAATGCCGAAGGAGTTTATAACACGAAAGTCTCCTTAACAACTCGATTTCATAAAGATAGAATAGATGTGGCATGCATTCAAGAGACACACCTCAACGCCAATCACAAACTCTCAGTCATAGGATATCAGGCCACACGTTTCGACCGCGAAGGACACAAAGGAGGAGTTCTAATACTTACACGAAATATAATACCTTGCAGCGAAGTATCTGTGATCTCTGACAACCAAACGGAAATTATAGGTGTTGATATAATGATAACGGACGTGAAAATAAGAATTTACAATCTGTATAGCCCGGCAGATAAGGATCTTACACTCTCAAACATGAAAATAACTGACACAAATTGCATTATTGTCGGAGACTTTAATAGCCGTTCAGAAAGATGGGGATACAAAGATACTGACAGAAGAGGAGATGAAGTGGAGGACTGGGAAATAGACTAAAATCTCCATCTACTCAACAAAGCGGATGACACACCGAGCTTCTACTCCAGAAGATGGATTACGACATCTACTCCAGACTTAGCTTTCTGCATAGGAGACATCCTCCACAACATCGATCGCCATGTGCTTGATCAATTAACAGATAGTGACCACAGACCAATCAAGCTTGTAATGAATATGGAGTATGTTCCACAGGAGCAAAAGCCTTTGCCCCGCTGGAATTACAAACGGGCAGATTGGGACAGATTTGCCATACAAACAGACAAATATTGTGAAAACATAAATACACGATATGGCAACATGAAACAAATGGTGGAAAGTCTAAACAGAGCAATAATACAGGCGGCCACTGAGTCTATTCCAAGAGGAGCGAGGAAAAATTACAAACCATACTGGACTGAAGAACTACAAATTTTGGAGGACAAAGTCGAAGATGCCAGGAAGACCGTAGAGAGAGAACAAACAACTGACGCAAACATCTCTCTCAAAGCCATCTCAGCAAAATATAAAAGAACAGTAAATCAAACAACAAGAGATTGTTGGAGGGAAAAAACAGAAAACCTGAATTTTGACAGGGATGGAAACAAACTATGGAAACTAGTGAAAGCCATGAACAATGAAGGACCTAGAAACAAAAAAAATAACACTTAAACAAGGAAATGCCTTGCTTACAGGAAAGAAGGCTGCAAATGCAATAATGGAACATTATGCCAGTGCAAACCACATTGACATTACAACTGAACAGAAGAAAGCAATCAAAGAAACAGATACATCATAGTAATACAGAGACAGCAGCTGAATATATGATGGCAAATCTAACAATGGAAGAAATGGAACAGACAATGAATACCCTAAAAAAGAAGAAATCACCAGGAAAGGATGGAATCACAAATGAAATGCTAATAGGACTAGGCACTAAGGCAAAAAAGAAACTACTAGCAGTCCTAAATTACAGCTGGAAGAGAGGAATAGTCCCACAGGCATGGAAGGAAGCTATACTAATACCAGTCCCAAAGAAAGGAAAAGACCTGGAAGAACCAAATGGCTATCGACCTATCAGTCTACTTAAGTAGGAAAATTAATGGAACGCATTATCAATGGCAGGCTAACATGGCATCTGGAAGAAAACCAACTCTTAACACCACACCAAGCAGGATTCAGAAAGTACAGATCAACTGAAGATCAAATCTATATATATAAAACAGAATATATGTATGTGGGTGGGTGGGGATGTATTTGATGCGTTCGATAACGGTCCATACGATTGAGATGAAATTTTCTACATGTTTTCTTTTCATTCCCGTGCAGCCAACTGTCATAGTTTGGTACTGTAAAATCAGCTATTTACTTACTAATATTTAATTTTGTAATTACCTGACTTAACATAAGAAAATTTATATAAAGGGACATAACTTTTAGTAGCATTGCTATATCTTAGGTTAAGTCCCCTGGCTATAGATAGATAGATAGATAGATAGATAGATAGATAGATAGATAGATAGATAAATAGATAGATAGATAGATAGATAGATAGATAGATAGATAGATAGATAGATAGATAGATAGATAGATAGATAGAAAGATAGATAGATAGAGAGGGTGGGAGAGACGGACGGACGGACGGACGGGCAGGCAGGCAGGCAGGCAGTCAGGCAGATAGATAGATAGATAGATAGATAGATAGATAGATAGATAGATAGATAGATAGATAGATAGATAGATAGATAGATAGATAGATAGATAGATAGATAGGCAGGAAGGCAGGCAGGCAGGCAGACGGACAGACAGACAGACAGACAGACAGACAGACAGACGGACCGGGTCGTCAGACAGACAGACAGACAGACAGTCGGGAACGGGAGCTTATATGACTACTTATATGAATTAAATGAGATGCTCCCCACCAGGAGCTGGGCAAATCCCAGATAGATAGATAGACAGACAGACAGACAGACAGACAGACAGACAGACAGATAAGCAGACAGAGAGACAGATAGATAGATTGATCCCCGCTAGGGCCTGGGCGAAGCCGGGCCGGGTCAATTAGTAACCTATATAGCTCAGGAAATAGAGGATGCCTTCCAAGAGAAAAATCACACACTAGCGGTCTGGATAGATTTAGAAAAAGCATTTGATAAAGTATGGAAGGAAGGACTGAAAGTAAAACTGCAACAAATGCATGTTTGTGGGAAAATGTACAAATGGATCAGCCACTACTTTGAGAAAAGAACTGCCAGGACAAAAGTACAAGGACAAACCAGCAAAATGATGCTGTTGGAGCAAGCTGTCCCCCAAGGAGGAGTTCTTTCACCAACATTATTCCTAGCATATATAAATGACATCACGGAAAATTTTCCAGCCAGAGTATACACATCCTCCTTTGCAGATGACCTAGCCATATGGACATCTGAAGAATATATTATTACTGCTAACAGCAGAATACAGCAAGCCCTATTAGCACTAGAGGACTGGTCAAAATCATGGCTAGTGAAGATAAGTGAGGAGAAAACGACATGCACAGTGTTCTCCCTCTCAAATAAAACTCAGCAACCTAAGCTGGTAATGAAAGGAAAAATATTGCGCCATGAAGAAAATCCAAACTATCTAGGAGTCACCCTTGATCGTCGCTTGCCATGGAAAACACAGGTTGAGAAAAATCGAACAAGAGCAAAGCAAAGAATAACAATCATGAAAAAGCTTGCTGGTACAACGTGGGGAGCAGATGAGAAAGTTCTCAAGAAGTTATATACTGGACAGGTGAGGCCAGTACTGGAATATGGCATCGCAGCTTGGGCAACAGCAGCTAAGTCAAACTTTAACAAAATAAGTAGAGTCCAAAATCAAGGAATGCGAATCATAACTGGAAGCCTGAAGTAGCGCCTATTAATGAACTAGAAAAGATCACTTGTTTACAATCAATGCAGGATAGAAGAGACAGCAGAGCCCAGCAACAAGCAGAACAATTTAGAAGATTGACAGGACCACCCTATGTATAAAAGGATTAATCGTTTTGGAAAGGGAAGACTGAAGTGTAGCGACTTTGTAGAAACTGCAAAACGAAAGATTAGGGCAGATCCTATACTTAACATATCAACAGTCAAACCCATTTACAATGCACACAAGTTCCCATCTTGGAGACAGCAGCAACTGCCTGAGATGATGAAAACATTCCTGGTATTGAGAAACAGAACACTCAGCATGAAACTGAAAGAAGAGAAATAACTCTAAACTACATAAAAGAACACTACCCAAGCAGCAATTAGACCCATGCATATACAGATGGATCAGCCAAAAATTCAATAGAGGATGGAGGAGGAGGAATTCTCCTAAATTTAAAAAATGGAGTGAAAAAAACACCTTCTGTGGCAACTGGGAAATATTCAAGTAACTTCAAAGCGGAGGTAGAGGCTCTGAAAACTGCAGCAGAAATGCTCTTGATGTAGGAAAATAAAGAGAAGCAAATAGCTATCTTCACAGATGCAAAGTCAGCTGTCTCAATACTGAAGAGCAATAACAGCACAGAACTAACTGACCTAAGAACAGCACTCCATGGTCTGTGCCAGAAATCCAAAAAAGTTGTAATACAGTGGATCCCATCACATTGCAGTATACCTGGAAATGAAGAGGCTGACAGACTGGCAGAAGAGGGCGGACGACTACCACAGCCTGACATAGACATAACCTATAATGAGGCAAAGAGGTTGATAAAAAGCACTTATAGAACCACATGGGAATCAGAGCATCCAGGCCACCAGATAATACAAACTTGTCCGAAGAGAACAAGTAGCAATCTTCAGACTCCGCACAGGACATAACAGGCTGAAATACCACTTGTTCAATAAACTAAAGATAGGAGATACCGACGAATGTAATTGTCGAACTGGAAAAATTACAGCAAAACATTTGCTGCAGGATTGCCCAACATATGCAGAACAGAGAAAGATATCTTGGCCCACACCTGCTCCATTTGAGGACAAGCTCTATGGAGATATCAACAAGCTCAAGTTGACCACAACTTACTTTAACTACATACAGGTTGATATTTAAAGATGCATGAAAAAGTATTTAGATTGCCACACTTCATACCACAGGTATGTCTGTTACAAAAGCGACCCGGAGACATGAAATGAAATATTGCTTGGATAGCAAATCCATTACGTGGAAAGTCCGAATCGAAAGCTCACTGTGTGGATGTCATCTGCAGACTGCATTCTTCTGGTTTCCAGAAGAACAGCCTATGGTGAACGGAAGGCCCAATATACGGAAATGAGGCTAAGCAGCCATGTGCAGGACGTGACGATTGCTTGGGTGAGCCCAGTACCAGAGCGCTATGTGTTGGCTCTGCAAGAATGGAAGCCTCCTTGGATGGCGGGGAATGCCCATGGTCTGCCCCTGCCTTCCCTTGAGGGCTGACCAGGATGTTCTATATGGGCCAGCTGGGATGTGGGATAACACTACAACAGTGAGAATAAAACGTCCTAAGAAACCCCCGGGATGGTTAACCCGGTCAACAAATGCCCGCAGAAGTCGGATGTGTCGTCCTAACGGCGCAAGAACGCAGCTATGCTGTAAACAGGCACAACGCAATCACATCCGAAAAAAAAAACTGGATGAACGAAGAAGAAGAAGAAGAAGAAGAAGAAGAAGAAGAAGAAGAAGAAGAAGAAGAAGAAGAAGAAGAAGAAGAAGAAGAAGAAGAAGAAGAAGAAGAAGAAGAAGAAGAAGAAGAAGAAGAAGAAGAAGAAGAATCTTTGAAGACTCTGTAGAATTCCAGTCGAAATTAATCACCAACTGTGTCGACTTTCAAAAAGCCTTCGACAATATCCACCATCTTTCACTTTGGAATCTACTTAACATCTATAGTTTCCTTACGAAATATATCAACATCATAAAATCTTTCTCCAAGGAAACACGTTGCTGCGTGAGAACAGAATCAGGCAACTCTGGGAGTGAAACAGGGTTGTGACTTGTCACCGATGCTCTTTGGAATAGCTATTGATTGGGTCAATAGCTATTGATTGCTATGAAGTTGTACACATATTTTTTGTTAAGAAGCTGATCGCACGAAACTGTTCCATACTGTTACAAATCCCGAAAAATAGAACAGTGTATGCATTGGGTTTGAGTAAACGGTCATTTCGTCGATAGGTGCAAGAATCTGGAATAAAACAAACACGCGATAAGCAAACGGAAAGCCAACTATAGACAGCTTTGACAAGGATGTCATAAGGCGAGTTATTATAAAAATTATGGATGCCGAAGAAACAGTGACTGTAAGAAAAGTTAGGGTGTGGTTGAGAAGAACAATAACATAAAGCTATCCAAAACAACTTTGTGGAAAATTATAAGGACATTAGGCATCACTTTTAGAAAGTACAAGGTACAAGGAGGTAGAAATATCCTTTGCGAGCAACCGCATTTAGGAGCCATGAGAAGCAGATACCTACTTGAAGTAACGGAAATGCGCAAAGAAAATTATGACATAGTGTATTTGGATGAGACGTGGATCAATGTACATCACACAAGTGAAAAAGAATGGCAATCAGTGGATGGAAAGATAAAGCGTTATGTACCCAGTAGTAAAGGACAGCGTTTGGTCATAGCCTATGCTGGTAGAACTCATAATGGCTTACTACAGAATGCTGGGCTCGTGTTCGTATCAAAGCATACAGACAATAGGGATTATCATAATGAGATGAATGGTAATGTATTTAGAGACTGGCTCGAGAATACAATACTTCCATCCCTTGATAGACCGTCTTGTCTAATCATGGACAACGCATCATATCACAATGTTGTTGCCCAAGAAGACAAAATACCTACGGCATCCAGCACAAAGGAAGCAATAAAGATATGGCTCCGAAGGAAAAATATACCATTTTCAGAAACATATTTCAAGCTATGGTTGTTGTCCCTTGTAAAACAGGCGCAAAAAGGCAAGAAATATCAAATGGACATGTTCATGTTGATAGAAGAGCATGTCCATAGGTGCTTGAGACTTCCGCCGTATCATTTTCATTTTAACCCTATAGAACTTGTGTGGGCTCAAATTAAAAGACAGGTGGCAGCTGCCAATACTATATTCAAATTGTATGACGTGAAGATACTAACCCAGTCCGTGCTATTAAATATCGATAAAAGTTACTGGAAAACTGGATACCCATGTGTTGAAAGAGGAAGAGGACTATTGGAGAAAGGATGGATTGAATTTTATGCAACCGAGAGCAGTCATCAACCTACTGGAATCGTCAGACACAGATTAAGGTCTGAGCAGATCGCAGACCTTAATCCACGTGCACAGTTACTGGGATATTTTGCTACAACTATTCAGACGAATTGCAGGCCCTAAACATTACAGCAACAGCACAATGTCAATGGAACAGTTTGTATTCCATAGTGGTGCCGCAAGCCTTCACCGGTGACAAACAACTGTATTGAATAAAAAAAACACACACACACTAAACGCATTGCATACCAACAGAAGAGTAATATTGCGGTGGAAACTGACATATTGTGGCATAACAAGAAACGTGAGAGCAAACACGTTGTCAAATTAAGGGACAACACACGTGCATACGAATCAATCTATAAACTTCAATGAAAAGAGGACCAACATCTTGGTCTTTAAGAAGAAAGCCCACTACAGAGACACTGACAACTATTTTCATAGTGCAAAACAGGTAATCATGTTCCGTCTCTGAACGGTAAACAGCAGAGTAGACAATCTTTCACGAAGACTCAAAACGGGTCTTTCACCCATGTGCACGTGTGAACAAACTACACAGACAGCTGAATAGATCCTTAAAAATGAACACATGATGACTAAATTGCGGTATCATTTCTGGTCACTCCATACGCACATTAACGCACAGCTATTTGGAAGCTTTCAAGAACTCAGTATAAAAAGCTAAATGCATCATAGTAACATGAATACTTGTTACACATTATTAACCAGCAGCTGAAAAAAACAAGAAGGAAATGAAAAATAAGGTAAGAAATATATTCCTTCTAATTCCTGTCAATTTACACATTATTTACCCCATGCCGCTGTAAATTCACTGTCTTTACTAATATTACACATTGCACCCCTCTCAGGAGTCACCGTGGGGAAGTGGTCAAGCCGTCTGTCTCGGGCTCCGAAGGTTGTATGTTCGAATCCGAGCCGCGTTCTTCATTATACGATTGCATTTTTTCGGAGACTCCCGAGGATCGTCGCTGGAGCTACGTAGTTTGTGCTTTGTGCGATAATAACCCCGTGCAATGCAGTCGACCCTGTCGACTTTTAAGCTACTTCTTTTATTGCACCCACTCCTATACGAATCTGGCTACGCCTTGTACTTGTGTCGTTACCTCAAATGACGTGCTTTACTGTGAGACTAGTTTGTTAGCGTGAATTCACTACATTTTTGCCAAAACATCAAAGAAATATCACCGCTTTCGATGATTTAAATTGCTTTTGGACCTATCAAAGGAATATTCTTTGGGTAGGGGTAAATATAAGACGGCAGGAAAAACTTCATAACGATGCAACAGACAGTTTTCAAAATAATTGATCGTGAATGACGGCATTCATTTCTGGACAGACTTTAGTGAAGTTTGCACTATCAGAGTTTTGATAATTAATATCATACTTAAAACAACGCACAAACACAAAGTACCTCAACCTTCCTCTTCTGGGTCGTCCTGTTGATCTAAGGAATGACGAGCTTACCTCGGATCAGTGATCAAAGTCACAATTTTCGAATCATATCAACACCACAAAGCAAGATGGCCCATCTGCTTTCACATTGTACAGAAGAATTCGCAATTCAAAAGTAGGCTCGCGTCTTCTTGCCCAATTGCTGATCACATAACTAGCCCCTTCAAATCGGTGTTTGATTCAGGGACGTCTCTTGGGTTAATTATAACTTGACAGTTATATTTTTCGAAGTGTCAAGCGTGGCGAAAAATGTTCGTTGTGCATGTTGGTGCAATATTTTCACTGTGTGTTGTGCTTGAGTTTACGAACTGTGAAATGATGAGTTCTATTATGTGACAGATGCACAATTAACAGAGAAATTACTTGAAGTTGGTTTGGAAGAGTTCTCATCTCATCTAATCTCATCTCATCTCATCTCATCATGTTCCTCTTGTACCTTGCGGTGTCGAGGTGAAGTATAAACATCATGAGAGTGCCCGATTATGGGCTTCGTATATCGATATTCCAATGGACTCTGCTGTTCCCTCCGTCCAACGTTTACGTAGTCGGCATCTTCCTCTGTTTCCATCTGGTCTGTACATCATTGCTTGTTGTGGTATGTTGTTGACTGGTAACCTACTTGCATGGCCAAACCATTTGACTTGCTGCCTTCTAATAAAATCTAGTGCTGCTTTAACCCCCACTTTAGTCCTGATATTTTTTCATTTCTGATCTTATCTCTTCTTGATACGTTGAGTATTCTTTTCAGGAACCTAATTTCTGTTATTGTGATTTTTCTTTTATCTTTTTCTGTCATTGTCCAGGTTTGGCATTGGTAGCATATAGTTGGCAGGAAGATTGTGTTGTAAAGTGCCTTCTTAGTAGTTATTGATACATGTTTAGGGGGCTGCGTGGTCTCGAGGTATGGTTTTCGCCTCGAGTGCTGGAGGTCCCGGGTTCAAGCCCCGGTGATGCCGGGATCTGTTTTCTCGTGGACTTCTAGTAATAAATTTCCCCTGGTCTCTGGGTAGTGATATCGGACGCCCGTGTGTATTGTTGCGCACGTAAACAATCCCTTGGCAGTTGGAAATCGAAAAAGAGTAGCCTAACGGCGCTGCCCGGGCAAAATGTCGAGTTAAAAAATCTACCAAAAGTATTTCAGGATCCTCGCCGGTGCTATGGAGTTCGTGCACTGAGCTGAGTTTCTCCAGACTCAGGCTTGAGTTAGGAGGAGAACGGAGCACTTATGGGTTGCACCCGTGTGCCGTGATGTTGATCCATCGACTAAACTAAAAAAAAAAACTGATACATGTTTGTTCTTTAGTATTGGTGCCATTTGTCCTATGAGTTGATTTGCCTTATTGCACCTATTTTCGATCTCGTCTTCTGATCTGTCATTTGATGATATTATACTTCCTAGGTACTTGAAACTCTTTACTTGTTTCAAGGGATGTTCGTTTAGGTGAATTGTTGTTGTTTGTTCTTCTTTAGTTATAGTCATTACCTCTGTTTTGCTTGTGCTAATTTTCTTGTTATGTTCCCTACCCATTTCGTTTAGCCCAGTGTTTTCCAACGTGGGGCCCACGCCCCACAGGGGGGCAATTCGATTGTTAAGGGGGGCAATTAGAAAATGGAAATAATCGGCTGGATATAACAAAACGAGGAGACTTGAGAATGAAGTTAACATAAAATCTCTTTGCAGCAAGCATCAAGCGCAAGGATCGGGTGCATTTGCTGCTCTCCCCCCAGTAGTGCGCCTGATCTGGTCGGGGGCCGGGATGATCAAATAAAAACCCATCACATATCTTCACCTTAGACCATCACATCTTTTTCCTCCATTCCGACTCGACGCGCTATCGAGATCAAGTCACCTTATCGGATAACGCAGAGGATGCCTCGCGTTAAAAGTGCCGCGCAGAGACATGCGCTATATTCAGCCGGGAAGAATAAGGTAGAGGCGAGGAAGGCAGCTACGACTGCTGAATCTATATCTACGAGCAGCAGTCCGGCTCCTACACCAGCTGAAACCGGTCCAGTTGATGAAGAAACCACAACTCAAGCCAGCAGCTGCCGGGAAGTTACAACCAGCTCCAAGACGATGCAGCCCAATCCACCAGTGACCTCCACACAGGAGGAAACAACAACAACATCTGAGGACCTCACCGGCAGAATACTGCTCAAACAGACAAGTGTGGGAGAAGTGAAACTGTCGGCGCTACCAACAGACAAGATAATCAGTCTGTTGGAAAACGAGCTGGGAAGACACAGCATCAACCAACTGCGCAAGACACCTGATGGAGTAGTGGTCTTCATCAACAAAAACCCAAAGACCACAGCACTGATACAGAAGATCGCACGAGATGAGAAAGCCGACATCAAGCTTCACCACGGCATCTTATTGGAAGCCAGCCGACACAGCATGATGAAGCTATGGGTCATTAAACGAGTCAAGACCCATCTCACCAACGACCAGATCAGGGAGATGCTGACAAGAGAGAACCACAAACTCAAGATCACCAGTGCCGAGAGGATCATCGGACAGAACAACATCTGAGCACCTATGGACATGTCCGGAGTGCAACGAAGATACCCCAACTGATAACTAACTAACTAACTAACTAACTAACATCCCCTCAATAGTCGTCGTCGTAACATCAGAGGACCGATTGATCCCTCAGTACATCAGATGGGACAAGAGAGACCAAGTTCCAGAGCACTACATATCCAGAGTGCTGCAGTGCTCTAAGTGCCAGAAGTTTTGGCACACCCGGGCCACATGCAAGAGTGAGGTGGAGGTTTGCATATACTGCTCTGGACCTCATCCATAAAGCCAGTGCCAGCATGCAAAGATAGACAAGGACTTCAGGAGGCCTAACAATAACAGAAAATGCGCCAACTGCCTCGGCAACCACGGCGCCAGGTACCTCGGCTGCCCCTGCCACTAAGACAGCAAAGAAGCCATGAAAATGGCCATCAAGTCTAACCTACCATATAAGGAAGCCAGGAGGCAGTACGAGGCGACCAACCGACTCACCAAAAATGACAAAGCGTAACTGGAAGGCCAACTGAAGAACCTGAGAACACAGTTCAAAACCGTGGAGGAAGGAAAGTCAAGACGCAAGAAATACAGATAACAGCCGCTCAGCGCATCTTGGACGAAACGAAGCAAGTTCAGCAGAAGATTGAGCAGGATGTCGCTCGAATGGCTGTTATACAGGCTGAGACAGAAGAAAGGCTATCAAGCAGGGAGAAAGAAAAGGACAAGAAGCAAGAAACATAGACAACGACCGTTCAACGCATCCTCGACGAAATGAAGCAAGTTCAGCAGAAGATAGAACAGGATGTCGCTCGAATGGCTACTATAAAGGCTGAGACGGATGAACAGCTACTTAAAATACAAGACACTTTTCATGAGATGCTCGACCTGCTCCAGACCAAGACCCAGACAGTCACACCAGAACCAGAGGATACAAGAGCACAAACAGACGAAGAAGCAACAGAGGAAGAACGATATCGCTCACCACCAAGGCCCGACTGGCGAACATCGAGAAGATTCGAAGGCAACTCACGACGGGAATATAAGAGGAACACCAGGAGAGACGACAACTGGCAAATCTCCCTGAAGGAAAAAAGCACCATATGACGGGATGGGTACCAAATTACTTCAGGCCTCAACAAGTGCGCGACTCTGTCCAGACATGAAAAACCTCATTAAGAAAGTAACGAACGCAATCAATCCATCAGAAGCCGGGAAGCTGACAACAAGCAGCCCAAAGTACGAAAGACAAACTTCAAGCTACACCATAGACACCCTACATAGCCAAATAGAAACCCGAAGGCTGAAAGGGGGTACTCGTACTAAAATTTGGATTGGATTGGTTCACCTTAGATGTGGGCCTGGTGGACCACTGTGGGCAATGGCTCACAGTGAGACTAAGGATCCACACAAAAAAGGGGGAGGCAGGGGAACCTGCTTGTCTGGGGTAACCGCCCCCCCCCCCCCCCAAAAAAAAAAAAAAATTCACCCAACACAACCGACACACAGCTCTGGCCCCTCTGGGAACCGTGAGCTCTTCTAAAAAAGAATTCAAATTTCTTTGGTGAACATTAAAATTTTTGAAAATTAAAACTTATGCATATGTTGGGGGGAGGAGGGGGGGCATAAGAATTTTAGAAAGGCTTAGGTGGGGCATAGCACAAAAAAGGTTGGGAAACACTGGTTTAGCCTATTCATGTGGTGTTGTAATTCAGCTTCTGATTTTGCTATTAGCGCTTGGTCGTCCGCTAACAGGAGTTCTCTAATGGTTAGATTTGCAGATGGTTCTTCTTCTGTGTTCTCGTCATGCGGTATTCTTGCTGTCCCTGCTTAGCTGGTTTCTTTACATATGTTGTCTATATAAGTTATGAACAAGAGAGGGGACAGGACACAACCTTGTCGTACTCCAGATCTTATGGTGAAGGGGTCTGAGTGTCCTCCAGTTGCTCTCACTATGCATTCACTGTTGTTGTATAAACTTCTACATAGCTTTGTTAGATGTGTACTCACTCCATATTGTTTAAGGATTTTCCACAGATTGTTTATATCTACTGTATCGAATGCCTTGTCTTGGTCGACAAAGGCCAAGTAGAGTGTTTCATTGAATTCGATTGATTTTTCTATAAGTTTTCTAAGAGCAAAAATAGCATCTGTGCATTCTTTGTTTTTCCTAAATCCAAGTTGTGTTTTGCTTAGCTGGGGTTCTAAAGTAGTTCGTAATCTTTTTTCAAGAATTTTGCAAAATATTTTCCCAGTATGACTCAACAGTGAAATGCCTCTTTATTGTGTGCAGTCTCTTTTGCTGCCCCCCCCCCCCCAATTTGGGATAATTATGGCGTTTCCCCAGTCTCGTGGTGTCTGTTGTTCTACCCAAACATGGTTGAATAGTCTATGTAGCCAAGCTGTTCCTACTTCTCTTTCTGCTTTAATTAGTTCATTTGGTATTTCATCCTGTCCCGGTGATTTGTTCAATGGGGCTAATCTGATGGCTCCTATAATTTCTTCTTTTAGTATGTCTGGTTCTAGTTCTTCGGTGACATCTGTGTAGGTCTCTTGAATTCCTGTGACATCTGATGGGATGTTGAGAAGTTGTTCGAAATACTGCTTCCATCTTATTAGGATTTGTTTTTGTTCACTTATTGGTTCTCCATATTCGCTGTTAATTATTTCAGTTGGGCCCAAGGTTTCTCCTCTGGTTCGCATTGCACTTATCTTTTTGTATAAGTTTCTAGTTGCCTCCTTGTAGTTTTTATTTAGGGTTTCTCTATACTCTTCCCAGTCTTTTTGTTTTTCCCTCTTTATTATTCTACTCACATGTCTTCTCGCGATTCTATATTCTATGTAATCACATTCCTGTTTGCTCTTCAACCAATATTTATATTTTTCCTTTTTGTATTTTACCGCTTTCTTTACTTCTCCGTTCCACCAACTTGTTATTTTCTTTATCCGTGTTTTTCGTTTTTTCGTGGTTCCACATGTTATTTTTGCGGTATTTAAAATGCTTGATTTGAACATCTCTCATTCTTCTTCCACTGTTTTTCTTTATGTAGGTAATTTTACAGAGTTCAGTTAGTTCTTTCTCATAATTTTCGCTTACTGCCTCGTCTTTAATGTTTTTTAAGTTCACTGATTCGCATGGCATGCATTTTCCTGCTCTTTGTTTTCTTCTTCTGATGGTTCTTAATGTGGCAACGACTGCTTTATGATCTGTGTTTATACTGAAATTGGGCACTGCCCTTGCATCTAATATATTTCTCTTTCTGTTATTTCTTGTTCACCATGGAAGAGATTACAGCAGCCATCAAAAAATTGAAGAACAACAAAGCTGTTGGTGAAGATGAAATCTCAGGAGAAATGCTCAAAGCAGCAGATGAGAACACCTTACAACCTTTGTTAAAGCTGATCAATGAAATCTGGCAAAGCGAATCCCCACCCCAACAGTGGAAAGATGGTGTAATTTTCAAACTGCCTAAAAAGGGCGATATGTCTGACTGCAATAATTGGCGTGGTATCACTCTATTATCAGTACCAGGAAAACTTTTTTGTAGCATGTTACTTGAGAGATTGAAAAAGGCGATAGATGAAAGGCTCAGAGAAGAACAAGCAGGCTTCAGACCAAAATGGTCATGCATAGACCACATTTTCACCCTCAGAATAATCATTGAAGACTCCGTAGAATTCCAGTCGAAATTAATCACCAACTTTGTCGACTTTCAAAAAGCCTTCGACAGTATCCACCGTCCTTCACTTTGGAATCTACTTAACATCTATGGTTTTCCTACCAAATATACCAAAGTCATCAAATCTTTCTACAAAGAGACACGTTGCTGCGTAAGAACAGAAACAGGCAACTCTGACTGGTTCTCAGTCGAAACAGGAGTGAAACAGGGTTGTGTCTTATCACCGATGCTATTTGGAATAGCCATCGATTGGGTCATGCGCAAATGCACAAACTACACAAATATGGGTATCCATTGGGTTGACAAAATTCTAGAAGACCTGGACTTTGCCGACGACATAGTGCTTTTGAGTTCAACACACCCGAATGCCCAAGAGAAAATAAACCACCTCCACAATGTTTCAGGGCAAATTGGTCGCCAAATTACCACAAAAACAAAGACTATTGATCTTACCAACAGTTCAGATGACACCAAATTGAACAGCTACGTCCTTGAAAAAGTCAACAGCTTCACATACCTAGGAAGCAAAATGACATCTACAGGGGACTCAACACCAGAAATATCATCTAGAATCGCACTGGCATCTAGTGCCTTCAATAAACTGTCAAACATCTGGAAGTCAAAGACACTCAGCAAACACACAAAACTTAAAATCTTCAACTCTTGTGTGATTCCAGTGTTAAGATGGAGGTCTCTGTAAGGTACGTACACTGTGGCTGTGTCTAGTGTGTCTCGTCTTTTCGCATTAGCTAAATATACCTTATTGTTTGCAATTCATATTATGAATAATAAGTGTATCTTTCGAAATCCAGACTATCAATACTAGTGTATGTCTATCGGGTTTTTTAACCGTTGAAAAAAGAAAACTCAAAAACAAAGGTCAAAACTCCAGACATTCGCTATTTTCAGGAATGTGACTGTTTGTTTATGTTAACTTCGTTCGTTCCCTTGTCTTACCTGACATTAGAACACTAGAATGATACGCGAGTCTCTGTGTTCCTACCCGTCGGTCAACTTTTGCAGCATCAAATAACAAAAAATCTGGCATATCATTTCCGGTGATTGTATTGTGGTTTCCAAGCAGATAAGGTTTGGTTGTCGCGTGATATCGTAATAACGTATTTGCAAAGCATATGTTAAATATAAATTGGAAATATAAAAACTGAGAATGAACAAGGAAATAATGTACTTTTAATGAGCAGTCTCATATATGTTGGTTTAAACAAAATAGTCTCTTTCTTTAGCTAGCTTGTTGATAGCATACACAACGGCATAAACTGTTGAGTTTGCATTATCCATTATACTCGCACCCAGTTTTCAAAATGTTTTTAATTCAGTTATACCTACTATTATGGAAAAATTATATAATTCACAAACGAAGACTACTGTGGACATTTGTAGAGTGTTTATTGCCTTCGGTTTTTGCGATTGTTATTTTACTGTTCAAATTACATTCCACTAACGTTTTTGTCCCAAATCAAACGTTTTCACAAGAAATAGTGGCTCCGCGTCAGAAGACAGCTATAATCGGGTTTGTTCCGAACATCAATGCTTCAAAGGAGGTTATTCGATGGGTTGCGGACACACATGATCACAATTTGCAAACATTAGGTCTAACTCCAGGAAACATTACAGGAGGAGCTAGAACAAGTGAGTTAGTGAATAATATTAATAGTTAAGAAGTGGATGTTTAACAAAATACAGTGGTACCTCGGGTTGTGAACTTAATATTAATAAGTTCCAGAACTCGGTTCGTAACCCTAAACGTTCTTAACCCGAAATATTGAAATCAATGAAATAGAGACAATGCGTTTCAAGATGAAAGAATCTTTATTTTGTTTTCTTTTATTAACATTCGGTCGTTTACCTGACAAAACGCAAAGAATACGTATACTTCACTTATTAAATAAAGAGAAAGAAGACAACCAAATAAATTACATGTTTAAAAAAAGATTTGGTCTATCTTTCTTACCTAGAAAAAGATCATGGGAAATTTATCACTTTCTTTGCTATTCTGAATCATTAGTTTCATGAGTTTCTTGTCACTGTTTCTTGGCAGCCGACTAGGAATCTTTCTGCATCAAGAAACTATCAAGGGAAATTTGTCGCTTACTTTGCGGGAGAATCTTTCTGAAGTGGGCCATCGTGTTATCATTCATCAGGTTTACTGCCCTGTTAGCAACAAGTTTGTTTGGTTGATGGTTCACAATGAAGTCTTCGACGTCTGCCCACTTGTTGCAAATTTCTTTAATCCTGGCAGTTGAAACGGTCATTGGCTCCTCATCATCGGACGACTGTTTCTCCTTTAATGTCTTTAGCTGTTCATTCTGAAGATCCACAAGCTCATCTGTAGTGAGCTGTCCACTGTGGTCCTCAGTCAGCTCCTTCAAGTCGTTACCATCAACTTCCAGCCCCACATTTTTGCCCAAGGATACAATCCCATCCACTACATTAGCACAGAACAGCAGAGTTAGCATGTCCTTCATTGGTTTGTGCTCCGGCAGTGCTTTCGCCTCCTGGGTGATAAAGGTCCTTTTTGGCATGGTCTTCCAGAAAAAGCCCGTTTCATCGCGATTAAAGATTTGTTGTGGAATGTAGTCTTCCTCTTTGATGATCTTTTCAAATTCCATCTAGAACGCTTCTGCTGGCTTTAAAATCGTCAGTCTCGGCACTTGTACCAAGCAGTTTCGACAATAAATCACTGTGCAACAGCTTCGACTTTTCACATATTATTATTTCCTCACTAACACTCTCTCCTGCAAGTTGCTTTTCGTTGATCCAGATAAAGAGAAGATTTTCAGCTTTCTCTAAAATTTGAGGTCTTTGCCTCTGCAGCTTAGTTACGCCTTTATCCATATCGACTGATTTGAGTAACTCCTTGTTCTTTATGATGGTGGAGATATTTGATTTTGCCATGTTGTACTCATTATCGATGTCACGCACACGAACGCCATTTTCATGTTTCATAATTATTTCCTTCTTTACCTCCACTGTTATATGTTTCTGCTTCCACCACCGTTCTTCGAACTCATAATTGATGGAATTAACAAGGAAAATAATGAAAGAGATAAACTTACCACAGTGCCACTGCTAAGAAATCTTTTACTGCTGTGTAGCAAGGCCAGTGAAAGCGAGGCTGCCCACGCTGGCAAAACTAGCTACTAGGCTAGTCTAATCGATGTTAGTACTGCGTGGCCTTCGTTTGTACTGTACGCGATCGTTTGACTCCAACGTTAAACCTTGTTCACTCTCGCCTTCGTTCGTAACCCGAGATACTGTTCGTTACCCGAGACAAAAAATTTTCGAAGTTGTTCGTAACCCGAATTGTTCGTGACTTGAGGAGTTCGTAACCCGAGGTACCACTGTATATTAATGCTATTAATTATTATTATTCTTATTATTATTATTATTATCATCATCATCATCATCATCATTATTAATCTCCAGTATACATTCTAACGCACGCATATAGTTCTTAAAGATAATCATACTGTCATCTGACGCACTTAAGTGAATGATTAGATCTCTCCGAGCCAGGGTACCTGTGTCAACAATAATGCAGATGCATGTTAACTATCGAGCAATCCGAGATAATATCCTCATCTTCTTTTTCTACTGCTGCTCCTCCTTCCTTTTGTGTCAAGTCGAGAACAGACATTAGCGACCATGACTCGCTAATCCACTCTGTCATTTGATATTTTGATGAAGGTGATGTTGCTTATATTATTGTATATTACACAAGCGTGTTATCTTTCAACATACCTCTCTCTCTACCTCCATCTTTCTCATGCCGTGTACTTTCCCCACAATAAGCTAATATTTACATGCCACCTCTTTTGTTGCACCATAAATTCCATGTAATATGCCCGTACAGTTTTCACCACTGATATTCTAATATTCATCCCCCACAAAGTGCTGATTTGTCTGTCTGTGTGTGCCTGTGTGGAGTGTGTGTGTGTGTGTGTGTGTGTGTGTGTGTGTGTGTGTGTGTGTGTGTGTGTGTGTATGTGCGTGTGTGCGCGTGTATGTATGCATTTCGGGTATCCCCTATCAAATTAGAAGTAAGGACCTCCCTCCCACCGCTAGCCTACGGGACACCCTTGGGTAAGGTACCCGTTTAGTCCTCCGATCAGGGTCACAAAGGTGGGGATCTGATGAGTATGGATACTGGGATGTCTCGCAGTTGCAGTTATGTCTGGATGTGTGGTCTTAAATGATTTTAACATATTTATATGCACAATTTATTCTTACCTTCGATGGCTATCTAGTAATCTACGACTGCAATTTTCTTTATAACTTTACAAGGGCCCTGCCATGATACTGATACTGATTCTATTGGATCTGTAAGTAGGAGTAGTACTTCTTCTTTTAAAGCTGTTGTTTTAGCATTTATATTTGCATATTGGCGGTATGTATGCCCTGCATTATGCAGTGCCTGTTTGGCGAGTGTACAGGACATTATGCTCCTCGCTCCTCGGTAGGCTAATGACTTGTTCAGAAGGCTCTTTTGTCGGTTGGTCTTGTACCATGCACGGTAATAACTCATTGCGTATAGGCATTAAGCCACGTTGATTAGCTCCGTTCACCAATTCGAATGCGAAATAGCCTGTACTACCTTGTGGTACCTTTCTGTATGCAAACAGAACGGCTGGTAATAGCTTCTCCCAGTCTTTGAGACGTTCTGCTGTTACTTTTACCATTGTTCGTTTCAGAACAGCGTTTAAAATTTCTACACTTTCGTTTGCCATCGGTTGGTAGGCTGATGAAACGGATTGTTTTATTCTTAAAGTCTAACGTACGGATTGCCTAACCGCTGATACTGATTGGGTTCCTCTATCTGAGACAAGGGTGTGATACGTTTTATGGGTTCCTCTATCTGAGACAAGGGTGTGATACGTTTTATGGGTTCCTCTATCTGAGACAAGGGTGTGATACGTTTTATGGGGTCCTCTATCTGAGACAAGGGTGTGATACGTTTTATGGGTTCCTCTATCTGAGACAAGGGTGTGATACGTTTTATGGGTTCCTCTATCTGAGACAAGGGTGTGATACGTTTTATGGGTTCCTCTATCTGAGACAAGGGTGTGATACGTTTTATGGGTTCCTCTATCTGAGACAAGGGTGTGATACGTTTTATGGGTTCCTCTATCTGAGACAAGGGTGTGATACGTTTTATGGGTTCCTCTATCTGAGACAAGGGTGTGATACGTTTTATGGGTTCCTCTATCTGAGACAAGGGTGTGATACGTTTTATGGGTTCCTCTATCTGAGACAAGGGTGTGATACGTTTTATGGGTTCCTCTATCTGAGACAAGGGTGTGATACGTTTTATGGGTTCCTCTATCTGAGACAAGGGTGTGATACGTTTTATGGGTTCCTCTATCTGAGACAAGGGTGTGATACGTTTTAGCTGGATTGCTTCTGGCCTCCTAGTACATATGTCTACCATCGTAAGGATGAATCGTTGGCCTCTATTGGTTGTTCTACTGAGTGCTCCCACAATGTCCACGGCTATTTTTTTTTTTTCGATCGGTTTTGAAGCCAAGTCCGTTTCCTGAACAGAGGTCTTTGGAGGTCTTTTTGTGTTGTCTTTAGACAAACTTTGCAAGGATCGGACATGGTTCCTAATATCATTTGATAGCCTGGCCATTAGAATTGTAACATAATTCTAGCCATAGTTCTGGCCATTCTCATGTGTCCAGCAAATGGGGAGTTAAACGCCATTTCTAGCGCTGTGTTACAATGTTGGACTTGCGGCACAGTTTGTGGGATTCGCATCCGGACTTTATTGTATACTCTAATTTGTATGCTGTTCTTAAGGGCGAACCACCAAGTACCCTTCTCCTCTATCCTCGGTGGCTAATTGATCAGTTTAAAATATTTTTGTAATGACTCGTCTGATTACTAATCACCTGAAATCCTATGTCTGAGTCGTTGGGACAGATGTGGGATGTGTTGGGGTGACCAGTGGAGTCTCGTTTTCTTCTTCTTTATCGAGCTTAGCCTGTCGTTTAGTGACGACTTTTGCTGTAAGGTATCGGACTTTCAACTGCTCGAAATTCATAGTGCTGTAGTCGTTTACCATTTTGGAGATTGCCAAACATTAATCAAGCGCATGGACGTCGTAGTACTGCCGTTTTTATTCGCCCATTAAAGTATAGACAATTAATTGGCACCAATGCAACCTTACAGTTTTCTCGGTTGCCGCTAAATGTTCTGCAGACTACGTACTCGTCCATGTAGTCTTTCTAGTTAAGTAGTTTCTGGTCTATTCATACAATTGTAGCCCCGGGATCTCGCAGTAGGGTGAACTGTAATCCATTAACCTCATCCTTTATTGAGTTTTAGGATACCGTTTGTGATGCTAGCCGCTGGCTTTCTGGATTGGGATTGTATGGCCGCAAGCCTGGTTATCCTATTCATGGAATTCTCTACGTATGTCGCAACGATTGTTTATGTTATACGTCACTGTGCGTGCTGACTTCCCCAAGGGTTCTTCATCTGCATCACTACTGGATGTTGTGACAGCTATAATTGGCCATTTTGTATAATTATTTAAGTTGACAAGAGGCATTCAAGTATCCAAAATATGTGCGTTCATAACATGTTATTTGACTTTGATATGATGTATATCTTTTTTCTCTTTTTCATGGAGAGATTTTTTATGTAGATATTAAAATTAGGGGTTTTTGTCAAACATCTCAGTGATCCTTAAACTTTCATAAGGCATTGGACCCAAGGTCTATTCTTTGGTTTGTAAGGGGCAATTTGATGTTCATACTTACCTTGGTATCGCTGATGTTGTTGTGATGGCTGGCCATATGCATGTTGTCTATACTGGCTATTGTGTGTTCCGTTTTGTGAGAATCTGGCAGCTGCACCTATTTCCAATTTCCTATGTTCGTCACAATAGATGCGTCAAGCATGGGTAGCTGTTAATCTTGTGTAGGAATTTTGAAACTGATACTTCTTGTGGTGATGTTAAATTTCAATTTTGACTTGGTATAGCTAGAAAACAGTAAACCTGATAAACAAAAACATAAAGAGATAAATAAAGAAATAAGAAATAGTTGTGTGAAGGCAAAAGACAGTTGTTTAAACGAGCAGTGCAAGAAATTTGAATTAAATTATAGTAAAGATACAAAAACATGCACAGACAAATCAGCGAGCCCACAGGAAGAAAAATAAGAATGAATACAGGTGTTTAAAATCAAAAACAGGAAAAATATTGTAGGAGGAAGATACTATAACGAAGAGGTGGAATGAGTATATAAGAGAATTATAAGGTGGAGAAAGGGCAGAATAAAAAGAAGAAAGTAACGAAAGTAACTTAGATGGTCCACCTGTTCTAAAAGAATAAGTCGCTATGAAACATATGAAGAAAGGAAAAACAGATGGGTCAGATGGAATCGAAATAGAAGAATTAGAAGTAATGGGAGAATTTGGATTAGATATAATTACTAAAATGTTGAATGATATTTATAATAGTGGATATCTACCAAGTGACATGCTGAAATCTGTATTAATTTTTTTAAAGTTGCATGTCCTTCACAGGACGTAGCAGTCAACCACAGCATTTCCCTGTTCGTGATTCCTGGGCACATTTTATGTTCAGTAGTTTGCCATTGCTTTCTGAACGACCGTCTCCTATACCTTTTTCGAAAAATACCAGCACCGCCGTGTTTCGAACCCGGGTATACGGGCTCACAAACCGCGTTCGCAAGCCCTTAGCCACAGAGACCGGCTGTATTTATAGCTATACCAAAAAGACCTGGAGCAACTGAATACCATGAATTTCGTACGATTAACCTTATAAACCATGTCACTAAGCTTCGACTCAGAATTATAATGAGAAGAACAAGAAAGAAAATAAAAATGGAAATTGGTGAAGAACAGTATGGATTTGTGGAAGGAAAGGGTACATACAATGTAATATATACATAACGGACACTTTCAGAAAGACCAATAGAGCCACAGAAAGATATATATTTATACTTCATAGATTATACAAAGGCATTTGTTGAAGTAAACCATGATGAAATGATTAAAATGTTGGAAGATATTTACTTTGATGGGAAAGATCTCAGAATAATAAAAAAAAATATTTACTGGAACCAATTTAGTTGCACATCCTTTACAGGACGTTGCAGTCAACACCAGCATTTTTTTTAAATGCTATTGTGATCTGTTGGCAAGTTTTACGTTCATTAGTTTGCCATTGCTTTCTAAACGGCCGGCACTATACCATTTTGTAAAAAATAACTACGCAACGCTATCTGTGGCCAAATCGAGCGCAACTGTGTTTCGAACGCGGGTATGCGGGATCACTAAAATTGAAAATAAAGAAGGAAATTACGAAAATATAGGGCTGGAAGTACGACTGGGATTTACTTTGTCACCCGATCTCTTTTCCTTTTATAGCGAAGTAATAATGAGAGATCAAAGATTAGCCATGAAAAAAAAAAACCAGGTTATGATAGAAACAATATACGCTGTGCAGATGACACAATATTGATGGCGGATAATGCAAAAGATCTACAACAATTGTTGGACATTGTAGTAACAGAGAGTGCAAAGAAAGGACTACTTGAATATCAAGAAAACAGTTGTAATGGTGATATCAAAGAAAAAGGTGTCACCCGTATGTGAAATAGAGATGGAAGGGAAAATTCTTCACCAAGTGGATAGTTTTAAATATCTTGACGCATTTATAACATCAGATTGGAGATGCACAACAGAGATTAAGAGCAGAATAGGGCAAGCAAATGCTGCATTTCAGAAAATGAAGAATATCTTATGCGATAAGTCGCTATCATTGAATGTAAGAAAGAGAGTGCTGAAGTGCTATATAGAACCTGTTTTGCTGTATGGCTGTGAATCTTGGAATGTAAATGAACAAATTAGGAAGAGAATGGAAGCGACAGAAATGTGGTTCCTGAGACGAATGTTGCGAATTCCTTGGACTGTCAAAGTAACATACAACGACTGCATGAAAGAGGCTAATGAATTTAAAACATTATATACAACAATAAGAAAGAGGCAAACAGCTTTGTTTGGTCATGTGATGAGAAGAGAAGCATCGAGAACATCGTGACAACTGGAAAGATCAAGGGGAAGAGAGGCAGAGGCAGACCAAGAGAAATAATGCTAGATGGATTTGCGACGGTGGCATGGAGGAATATCAACAGCGGAGTTGATCCAGAAAACCAAAGACCGAGATCTGTGGAGAGTCACGAACGCCTACTGACAATCGTTAACTATTTCTATACGCCGGTCCTTTATGTGACAATGAAGATAACGATTGTACTAGACGTTTTTAGTTTACTGGTGGTATGCGCTGAGAGAATGAAGTATAAATAAAATATTCACACAAAGTGACACAAATTAGGAACATATTAAAATGTACGTAATTGACGAAAGTAATCTCATAGGTGACTGCTCAATTTGAGACACTGGCCTCATACAGCTTGCAGGTCTTTTTATTGTCGATGTATCCGTGTACGAGGATCAACCGCTCCGTTACGTGGGTCGATTGGTGACGTGGCTCATATGAAAGCTAGGCTCATCCAAATGAAATTCTGCCTCTGGACTGTGATTGCAAGTTGCACAAAAATAGATACTGGTATCTCGCCAACTGGCTTACCTGGTAGGCTATGTGTGTGTGTCTCGGAATGTTGTTTTTGAGGCACGTTGGTTTCTATTCTTTATTTCTTTCCGTCATTGGTTCTTCTCCTCTCCCCTTTTGACTTTATAATGTTCTACGGGCGGTTTCTATCTAGTATTCTGTAGCCACATCCTCAATTTTACAATAAATTCCCAATTAAACCTGGCCGTCATCGTTAGACCGGCCAACACCCACCATTCACCAAAACGCACCTCTTCTCTCCAGGGAGTTTCTGTTTGCGGAACATAATTTCTGTCAATCTGCTGGTGACCCACGACTCCCGAGTTTGCCCACAATTGAATTCCTCAACTGTATTATGCAAATGTGATGTTAGGGTAAGCTGGTATTAGCCAGATGTTGATATGTTCACACATTTCTCAGGCTACAATCAATCTGCACGTCCGCTGCGCGACGTGTTATATGGTGGTAAACTTACATGTTTAAAGCGGCAGAATGTCTGCAAGATTTTCATCTTCATACTTGCACAGCCCCTCCGAGCTGAACTGGTGATAACTTATGGCGTTGAATTGGTATTTTACAATCGTTGTAGAATCCATACTGGATTAACTTTGTGAGATATCATTTATATGTATGTGTGCAATTGTGTGCCATAGATGTGGGCATTGAGCAATGCCTGGAAGTTTTAATTTTCCATCTTCTAATTCATTCTTGGGTTTTACCCTTACTGAGGAACGTGCGATGGATTATGATTTTATGAGAAGATTTCAGTGACAGGCGGAATATAAAAATAATTTACCGTGTTTATTTGTGTTTTATTTCTATGACACATATTTTGCAACTGTGCTTGTTTAAACAAAAAATACGTCAACAGCTCAAATTTTGGGATTCAGAAGACTGGCGGACGCAGAACACTTTTTCCACGAACATTCTTCAGAAATGCCATACATCATAGAATTTAAGATCAGTGAATTTGTAGTTCAACTTCCTAAGGTACTGGCAGTTGTTATTCATCCATATCGACGAACAAGTCAGATTTGGAACACAGATGAAGTGTATGATTTTGATCGCTTAACCACACCAAGATCTGACATACGTAAGTAGTTGAAGTATTTCATTTATGTAGTCACCGTCGTCAGTATGTGCCTTGGCGGTAATCACAGGCGATCATGGTTATCCATCTCACACAATGACCATATAATCTAGAATCAGGTACGTGTTCTTATTCCGATTATGTCATTTGGCCAAACTATTCTAGAATTTGTCTACTTGTTCCTTTACCTTTCCCCGTTAATTTACCATTTGTCTTTAAGTTTTCTAGTTTATTTCTCCTCACAATATGATCCGAAAAATCTCGACTTCGTCTAAATTCTCTAATAAATCTATGGGTTTCATTTGCCTCTTGTAAAGTGCTCCTTTGTTTTGTGTCCCTCCATGGTATACTTAGCATTTCCACTACATTAGATGGTTCACGAGCTTGTTTGCTTATCATATTGTCCCTATTTCACTATTATATGTTCTGACAGATATTTACTGGTCAGAATGTTTTATATTTTGAGAAATGCAACCTTTGCCATAGCGATTTGTATTTAAATCTCTACAAAATATCTTCCATCATATGTTATGATTATACCAGAAAAAGTTATGCTATTCGCTTGTTTAAATATTTCACAATTACTTGGATGTTACATTTTGATACTTCTTCTTGGAAACGACCGTAATCTAAGTTTTCTTACAATTTAATTCTAACCCTAATTGCCCATTGTGAACATAAATCATATCAAAACAATGTTTTCCCGTAGTGAATTTGAATAACGAAGACACAAACCATATTTACGATTACAAACGTTACGTACGATTTATTGCCTGGCACATTTCGCTGCATCTCGTCAGGTAGATGTCACACAACTGTGCGAACATGTGTATATTTCAACGATGAACAGCGATTTTGAACGATGAATCTAATTATTTTACTCTAAGTCTACCTTGTGTGACATCTGCAGTAAGTACCTGACGAGATGCAGCGAAATGTGCCAGGAAATAAATCGTACTATATATGGTTTGTGTCTTCGTTATTCAAAATAAATCATATCTACTAAATGCTGCAAATCCAGTTCATTATCTGCAATCAATAAAGTATAATCTGCATATTTTATATTCTTAACGTTATGTCCAGGGGCGATTCCTTTCATATCTTCTAAAGTTATAATACTGTTATCACTGTATAAGGCATTATGCAATAGCATACTTAAATACACCATTATGTGTTGCCATTATTTCTTTGCACCAATTGCAAATCGTATTATGATAGCTCATTGCATGCACATCACATCTGAGCGGTTCTCTAGCATATTCACTTTACAGAACAGTCGACAGCAGGCCAATGTCCAACACATAGAGGGCAAATACCGTCTCACACTATACAATGTCAACTAAACATGTCTATGGTATAATAACATTATGAGTATCATTTAAGCTCTACCTGGAGAATAAAGTCATCATCTCCTAAAGTTTCTTCTCACGAAATGATCAACAAGGTTGCATGCTAATGGGATAAACAGCACTTTATGAATACACATAAACCACAGCGCATAGACGAACATATGGTGCATCATAATCTGTGCATTGGAGAAGTACACGTTATACATTAATAATTATACGAGCACATAATGATGAACAATGTGTACACAAGCTTTTCTTTTAAACCATTGACTTACCATTTGCATGCTTTGCAACTTGTTTGGTTGGTTGGTTGATTGGTTAGTTTGTTGATTGGTTGGTTAGTTATGAATATACTGGAAAAATTGAGATTTAACCACCGGTGCTCTTTAATGTGTATACGAGCAAGATTGCATACCTAGAAGCACCAGGGGTTGGAAGGATTCTAACATTTGCAGATGATATTCTTGCACACAGGCAGGGGAGAAATAGGGATCAAACAGCCCAGGAGCTACAGGTGACAGTAGACAAAGTGATTGACTGGTGCACTGAAATGAGTGCTGTCATCAACCCGGAAAAGGCTGCTGTGTTGTGGTACTCTCTGGACAACAGGATTGTGAGAGATGATACCCCAAGCCTCACGATAGATGGTAGAAGAGTCAACAGAGAGAACAAACTGAAGTATCTGGGAATCACATTTGACAGGAGTCTGTCCTTCAAGGACCATGTGGAGACGGTTGTGGCAAGATCTCAAAAGGGACTCAATGCACTTAAAACTATGGCTGCAATGGACACAGAGCAGAGAATGCTCTTCACACTATACCAGCACTTGATCCTCTCAGTGATTGATTATGGACTAGGACTGCTCACTGTCTCAAAGAGTCAGCTGGTGAAATTAGAGCGCATACAGAATGAAGCTATGTGGGTCATTCTGGGATGCACCAGAGACACTCCAGTAGTGTGTATGCGTTACATCCTTGGTCTGCCTACTGTTGCTGGTAGGCACAAGGTGATGCAAGCGAAGGCATACCTCAGAGTAGCTGCAGACACAGATCACCCGTTGCATGAGGCGCTGGGCGTAGTTATGGGTCAGAGACTGATAAGAGGGAAATCATGGATGGCTCAGGCGGAGGATACGATCAGACAGGTGTGCCCCTTGGAGAACATCAGGCGAGGAGAGGAGTGGGTCAGAGTGCCAGCCGTGCAGTCAGACTTGTGCAGAGTTATAATCACATTGAGCCGGGAGTGCAGGGAGTGGCCAGCAGGGGCCACGGAAGTGGAAATTCAGCAACTAATTCAGGAAAATTCTCGCCCGGGTGATGTGATTATCTACACGGATGGGTCGGTGTTGAGAGGTAGGAGAAGTGCCTGGGGGTTCTTGGCAAGAACTAATGGTCGGCGTTTGGTGCAGGAGAGCCTGGCGTATGATGACACTACATCTATCTTAAGAATGGAGGCGGAGGCGGTCAGTGCAGCTTTCCGCTGGATAGAAAACACGATACATACACACATTGTGATTGTAACTGACTCAGAAAGCATGCTGAGAAGGGTGAGAACAGGCAAGCTTCGTGCAGAGTGGCTTGCTTCGCTTCGGAGGTCACGGGTAGCAAGCATCACCTGGATCTTTTCTCCTGGGCATGCCGGTGTGCTGGGGAATGAACAGGCGGACAGATTGGCTGGCTCGGCAAAACTTGGTGGAGTATTGATGCATGACAAGGCAGATGTGGTTGCGGCCTTGTGGGAGCACGTGTACACCTCGGAGGAGCAAATGGATCACCATAGTCTGGTAAGAATGAGACAGCGAGGTGTGCCGAGGGGATCTGGCCGACGCTCGACGCTCAGAGGAAAGGCGAGACGGACATATAATCAGATTTCTACTGGAACTATTAGTGTTTTAACTCTTCGCTGGCTGCTGAGGATGGGGACTGAGCGCTTATGGGAATGTCCCGAATGCTGTGATGTCGGTTCCTAAATCAATCAATCAATCAATTGAGATTTAAATCTTATGGCCGGTTTCCAAGACCATAAAACGGCGAGATAAATCAAGTTATGTAACATCTTTGGAGAGACACATTATCGTGTAACGAGACCATTAATCAGCGCAGCACTAATGGACTGCTTGGGATTATGCCTAGCTTGGTATTTTTTTCCTCCACTTAGGTATTTCATTTTCAGCTGCCTCCAACTCAATGCCCATGTGGAGCTTTGTGACATAAAGTCAAAAGTGGCGTTTTCATGTAAATTAACACCAGCACTGACATGTCTTGATGTGAATATTTATATAAGCCCATTATCCATAACAGGCCTGTGTAATTAAATAACAAAGCTAACATTACATTTCAGACACACACTTCGTCACACACGATGTTAGGTCATGTATGTGACCAATCTATTTCAGCCTGAAAACATTTTTTTACAGGAGCAATTCAATAAACAGTGTAAAGAGCCGCAAGTGCCTTTTTTAAGCATAAATGTTTGCCATCATCATCAATCATGATGGTGACATCACAGCAAATGGTGACACCTAAATGTGAAATAGAAATAGACGGGAAAATTCTTAACCAAGTGGTTAATTTTAAATACCTAGGGGCATTTATAACATCAGATGGAAAATGTACAACGGAGAGTAAGAGCAGAATAGGGCAAGCAAAATCCGCATTTCAGAAAATGAAGAGTATATTATGCAATAAGTCACTGTCACTGAATGTAAGAAAGAGAGTGATGAAATGCTATGTTGAACTAGTTTTGCTGTATGGCAATGAATCGTGGAATGTAAATGAAATGTAAGAAGAAATGAGAAGAAACAGAGATGTGGTTCCTGAGACGAATGTTGCGAATTCCTTGGACTGCCAGAGTAACTAACAACGACTGCCTGAGACAGGTTAATGAAACTAGAACATTAGTTTAGTTTAGTTTAGTCGATGGATCAACATCACGGCATACGGGTGTAGCCCATAAGTGCTCCGTTCTCCTCCTAGCTCAAACCTGAGTCTGGAGAAACTCAGCTCAGTGCACGAACTCTGCAGCACCGGGAAGAATCCTGAAATACTTTGAGTAGATTTTTAACTCGAAATTTTTCCCGAGTAGCGCCGTTAGGCTACTCTTTTTCGATTTCCAACTGCCAAGGGATTGTTTACGTGCGCAACAATACACACGGGCGTCCAATCTCACTACCCAGAGACCAGGGGAAATTGTATTACTAGAAGTCCAC
The DNA here is from genome assembly GCA_963921405.1 of Cepaea hortensis. Classification (NCBI taxonomy): domain Eukaryota; kingdom Metazoa; phylum Mollusca; class Gastropoda; order Stylommatophora; family Helicidae; genus Cepaea; species Cepaea hortensis. Next base: position 114,408,473 of record OY992879.1, read on the forward strand.
GTGAAAAGATCCCGGTCCTCACCGTGCTTGAACCAGGGACCTCCTGCACTCAAGGCAGACACCATACCTCGAGACCACGCAGCTCCTACTAAAACATTATATACAAAATAAGAAAGAGACAAACAGCTTTCTTCGGTCATGTGGTGAGAAGAGTGGCATTGGAGAACATCGTGACAACTGGAAAGATCGAGGGGAAGACAGGCAAAGGCAGACCATGAGCGTCATCATCAAATATGACATACTCTGTACTGTATTCATGTTTTTATAAGCTGACATTAATAAATCATAAATGTCTCTTGGTAATTCAACATGTTGTTGGCCAAATTACAATAGTTGTATATGCAAAATGCTATTGCATTTGGAATTTAATGCACTGAAATGAACATCAAATCGCTGTTTCTGTACTTTCAGCTATTTTGATAAAAATAACTTTTCAAAGAGCTATTTCAATCCAAGCATAGTTTATACAGCGAATTCGTTTCTTTGTTTATCGACCTGGACTCGCGGGTCGATTTAGTCTAAAGTTGATACCAGGAAATGTCCAGGGAAATAAAGACGAATAGGTGATATAGACTACTTAGACCATCGAGTATCGATTGGTCTATAAAAATATACGGCTAGCACCATTTTCTAATTATTTCTCAGGTTTGCATTCTTACTTGTATAGCGAATAGTCACATTGCATTTATTAACCTAATTAGTGCTTATAATGTTTATGAACGTCTGTAACATTGGCAGTTGGTATTTTTTGTTTTGTTTTTGCATACCCTTTACAGGACATTGCAGTCAACACCAGAATTATTCGGCTGCTGTCGATGTCTTGACAGTTTTGCGTTCAGTAGTTTGCCATTGCTTTCTGAACGACCTGCCCACATACCCCTGTAAATAATCAACGCGACGCGATCCGCTGCCCAATCTCGCGCATCTGTGTTTCGTACGAGAGTATACGGGATTACGAACAACGTTCTTATCCTCTACGGTATTTAATTCAATATTAAAACTAGAAGTTGTTATAATTTCATTGTAAATGTACTTTTCTAATCAGACTTGCCACGTTCTTTCTGAATATGTGGATGCATTTTGGTGTGAGTTACTTTGTAACGCAAAAACACAACAACAGTAGACCTTATTTGAATCAGTTGTTTCCAAGTAGGTTCACAATCGGACTTTCAGATAAAGCCGAAACAATGCGCTCTTGAAACAAAGAGTATTCACTGTATGATTCACATATATACGCTTGTCAGTAACACTCCTCCAGCGTCCTTCATGAGTTGCTTGATACCCTGATGTTCTTTTCTAAGTGCCCATCTGTAAACCATATTTTGATCACGTTGACGTTGTTTACATCCTTTTATGTTTCCCAGCTATTTAAAGTCTTTATTGGAGAACCGATAGCGTAGTGGCTAGATGTTCCTTTGCTTGCACAATGGTCATAGGTTCGAATGCTCATCGGGGCTGAATATTGATGCGATTGGTTTATTTAAAAAAAAAATATGCATCTTGCAACATATGCCAATGTCTCTAATATTGTGTTTAAAGCTCCTTAAAAAGTTGTTTTTTTTTTACATACATCTTTGTCTGTGTTCCTCTATTTTCCTTACCTAATGGTTTTCGACATAAGGCTAACCACTCTATCCAGAGCTAGATAACTCTTCTGTTAATATGCCTAATAAATTCATGAGTCTTTTCCTTGTGGTTTTAAGAAGCGATCAGAACACTATTCTGACCATTATTCTTACTCATTGCCCATCATTTGCACCCATACAGAGAAACAGGTGACACAATATTTAAATAAAGAAATTCTTTGGGTTTGCTAAAATACTGCTTGTCATGACGTTCCTCATTTTAGTAAAAGCGTGTTGCGTATATTGGGGTGGCGGGATAGGGGTATCCCCTATCAAAGGAGAGGTAAGGTGCCTCCTTCCCTCCGCTAGGCTACGGGACACCCTTGGGCAAGGTGGAGTACCCGTTTAGCCCCCCGATCAGGGTTACGTGAAGCCATGGGTGCAGGTGGTGGATGAAGTTGAAGAGAAGCCGACATATAGTTGTAGGTTATGGTCTCCAGCTTCACGACGGTAGGCAGAGGATCTCCTTTTTGGGGAGACAATGCCTACGGTGCTAGGAAGGAAAGCAATGGCAAACTACATTCTTTACAGATGCCAATAATATCATGTACTGCAGTCTTATCGATAATCAGAGACACGGCGTAAATGGGTGCTCCATAGGAGTAGCCTCGCCCGGTAGGGGTAGTCATGTGCACCAGGTGACTCCAGACCGTCATCAGGCGACTGTGTGCAAAAGAATATCAACATTGAACGTAGGAACTTGGAATGTAAGAACTATGAGTGGGGATGGACATTTTGATAACATTAAGAATGAAATGAGAAAATTAAATATTAACCTGTTAGGTGTATGTGAGACCAGATGGACAGGAATGGACATTATGACATCTGAGGAATATAGAATAATCTATTTTGGTGGAGAGAAACAACAGCGAGGAGTAGCAATTATAATGGATACAGAGAGAGTAAAATCGATCAAAGGATATTGGACTGTATCATACAGAGTGTTACTGGTGAAGTTGAGTGGAAGACCTTTTGATGCCAACGTCATACAAGTTTATGCACCAATAGCAGACAGTAGTGATGACAGCATCGATGAATTTTATAGTGATTTAGAGAAAGCCTTCAAAAAATGCAAGAATTCTGAAGTAACTATCATAATGGGTGACTTGAATGCCAAAGTTGGAAATCAACAGGACGGATGCATAAGTAGGCAAATATGGACTAGGGGAACATAATGAAAGAGGTTGCAGACTAGTACAATGGGCAAAAGAGCAAGATTTGATTATTGGAAACGCCTGGTTTCAACAGCACCCAAGGAGATTATGGACATGGAGGAGTCCTGATCATAAGATTAGAAATCAGATTGATTACATCCTCATCAACAGAAGATTTCGAAATTCCTTAAAAGTCGCAAAAACTATACCAAGCGCAGACTGCTACAGCGACCATAGATTAGTCTTAAGCTGTTTACATATACAATTAAAGAAAGTCAAATATTCACCAAGAAACACAAAATGTTATCTACAAGCATTGAAGAGTGAGGAAATAAAAGATAAATTCAACGTACAGGTAAAGAACAGATTCGATGCATTGTCCGATATGGAAATATTATTTCAAGACGTCAGTGACCAATGGGAAATATTAAAGAAATCAGTCAACCAAGCTGCAGAAACAACCACCCCAAAAATAAAGATAATAGGACGCAAGAAATGGATGACAGAAGACATCTTAAAACTCATGGAAGTAAGAAGAAATTTAAAAAAAAAAAATAACAAGGAAAAATATGAAGAGAGTCATAGGAAAATTAGATAGCTATGCAAAGAGGCAAAAGAAACATGGCTTGAGGAAAATTGCAAGGAAATTGAACACCAACATAACACCCGGAATACCAAATTAATGCACAAAAGAATTAATGACATCACTAACAAAAGAACACACACATCAACGGGTTGCCTAAAAACCAAAGATGGCAAAATCATAATAGAAAAGATCAGATTTTACATGCGCGGTCAGATTATGTGAAAGACCTGTATGATGATACAAGAGAATGTCGTGTATCAGTTTAAAGTGTCGTCCCTGGAGTGAGAGGAATCAACACCCACATTATATTTTAACCCCTTATCATTATCCTGGAGAAACCCCTAGAATCCGTCTGCAAAACTCCGTCAGTTTATGGATACCTCTTTCTCTCCTCTACCATTGATGCATCATGCCCCCTCTCATTCTTCCCCAACGCAACATACTCAACAACTCTAGCTTCTAAAAATTAATAACAATTAATTTATTAAAAGAAAAGTGTAATGCATGTGAGAAGCGTATGCAAAGAATATGTGACGTGTTCTATAATGTGTGTAGAATCGGACCTTCCGGTCAATACCACAGTCAGTTCATCCTTGCAAGGACACACCACAGCGCGTTAGGTCAAAACAAGTCCACCTCACCCAGTGATGTATCTCTCCTGCCAGACACTGACTTTCTTCTGTAGCTACCTGGTAATCCATCGACAAGATTCTTCGAAATAGATACAGTTTATTATTCACCACTGATCATGGACCGGTTGCACACTGCACATTATAAGTCCCTATAGTGTTTAAAAAATGTACAAATCTCTGTACTGTGAAAATAAGTATCACTGTCGTTGGAAATAGATTTTATCCTATCTATTGTCCATAGTGTCTAAATTACAATGTTCCTTGTACTATTTCCCTTGAATCTACCACACCATCTGAATGTTACATTTAAAGTTCTCGTGTAGTTAGTAATGTTTATATGACGTGTGGTGTCTCAACAAACATCACCCATCCTAGGTGAACCTTAACAAACTGGAATCGTTAAATTGTTTCGCTCATATGAGCCCTGTTCTGGTGGACCCTTCTGATCATGAGCCCAGCCCAAACATGATTGAACAACTTTCTTCTTTGACGTTATTCATTTTCCGTAAGAGAAAAACATTTACTGTTCAACTGGTGTTCTTCCCAATTGGAGTCTTTCTTCTTCAAAACGAGTGTAGAGCTTCCTCGTAATTTTCAGGGAACCTTATGCAATACCGCATCACTCCTGGATGGCATCTACAACTTGCCATAAAGACATATGTTATTTAATGTTAATTAATTCTAATACAATAAATGCTCTCCGAATTTCCTAACAGCGGTACAACAACACATCAGCTCAAGTCAACATTTCTGTCTACACTAATGTACACAAGTCTTGTTTTTGTCCAAGAGCCTTGGGTTATTTTTGGGACGTTCCTTTGATGTCAATACATCAGATGGTTTCAGGGGCACTAACTATTTCATCAATCTTCTCTGCCCTTTGCTCAACCAATGCAAAGGTTATCTCCCCCTGGTTTGACAACCAACACGAACTAGTCTGTTTTCCTGCATTATCCTAATTCGGGTCTCAATAACAAGCCTACAATTTCCCGTCTTGCGGGGACGTTCAAGGACAAATCCACTGTTTGATCTCGCCGACTCTCCGTAATAAACAACTTGTAGTAGCGAATACAGCCTGTCGCTGTTATTTTTATCATCTGGTTGTTTATTAGCAGTGATTTATACGACAGAGAAGAACAATATGATCCTCGGAATAATAATGAAGGACCATCAATTTTGAAGATAGAAGTTCAGAATACTCTTAACCATATGAAAACTGGCAAGACCCCGGGTACAGATAACACAAAACTGGGACCCATTGTCCGTCAGAATTTGATCAGGGAAGCCTAATCTAGTAAAGGCCTCCATCAGTGCTTCAGCCACTCGTTTTGAGTCAATTGTGGTCAATGGCATGGCTTCACCCCACATTGTACAGCAATCCACCATTGTGAGTATGTACATGTTCCTCTTCCTAGTCCTAGGACCCACGATATCGAAGCCTACCATCTCGAAAGGAGAGTTCATAATTGGCATTTCACCAGAGATCACCGGCGCTGTCCAGTGTTTCGGTGCCACCCTCTGGCACTCAGGGCATGACTTCACATACCGACGCACATCACCGGTTATTCTCGGCCAATAGTAATGGCAGGAAATTCGCTGCATGGTGTCGGCAATACCCATATGTCCAATAAAGGAGATGGTATGCCCCATATGAAGAATTTGGGAACGGTGAGCCTTCGGGACCACCAACTGACCGTGTAGGTTGTCTCCCCTTCCGGCTCTCCTGTAGAGTATCCTATTATTCATATAGTACTGCCCCCGTTTTGGTGGATCAGCACTTCTCTGCAGCTTCTTGTAGCAAGGACGTAAAGTTGCATCCTCACTCTGGGCAGTTCGCAACTCCTCCGGCAGCGGGTTGGTCACAATTGCTTCTGCCTGATCCATTCTCGTCTGAGAGCGAGTCTGAATTGCTCCCATATGGATTGGCTCCCTGGGCATTCCCAGAAAGACATACCGGCAACCGAGGATGACGGGGAAAATGGGATCGGTCAATACAGCGGCCTTGATTGTGCCGGTGACATATCTTGACCGAATCTCCACTTTGGCAATTAGCAACTTCATGGCTACAGAGCTCTTCTGTGCAGGCTGTATCTCCATGGTCTCACCTGTGAATTGTTCTGGGTGTACCAGATCCGCAGAAATCACGGCCTCCCCGTCCAGTCCAGTGTCGTATAGACACTCAACTCGTCGACCGTTAACCTCTATTAATTCCACTACAGGTGGTTTATCCTGGTCTGGAGTCTCTTCCTCGGCCTCGATTTGTTCGGTGGTCTCCACCTTAGGTTTCCCTGGGTACACGACGAAATGAGTCTCCTGACTTAACCCTGCAGTCAATAGCATTATGAGTGTTCGACCTGCAGTGTTTGCACCATTTCCCAGTCCTAGATTTTCTCGTGCCGAACTTTAGTGAGCTCTCCTGGTGGCGAGCTTCCTTGTCGACCTTGGCATTTTCAGTGACAACCTCCTTTGAAGTCACTTGACATGCCGCAAAGTGAGGGCTCTTAGCTTTCGATTTGCATTCCCTCGTTTTGTAAAAGGGTGACTTACAAATTGAACACCAATTCTCCGACCACGGTCGTTTTGGTGTAGAGCTCGAGGTGCTCTTGCTTCCCTCCTTCGTCTTCTCCAAACTCTCCTCTGAAGTTTTTACATAAGGTTCCCCTTTCTTGGTTCCTGTGTTTTTGGATTTCTTCCGGTCCTGTTTCTCCTGAATTTTTGGTGTTTGTGGGAAGGTTTTCCCCCGCCTCGCCATGAACCTCGACGAACCGTTCTGCCAATTTCGTCACGATATCAATACGTTCCGCCCCTTGTTCTCCCAGGAATGTCCTGAGAGGTTTCTACATTTGCTTCCGCAACTGTTCGACTACCATGAGCTCTTCCAGACTCTCATAGTCATACGCGGACCCAGCCAAATCCATCCACTTATGGAGATAAGATTTCAGACGCAGACTGTAGGCGGCAAACAACTCTCCCGGTTCTCATTTCGCTGCTCGAAATTGTTTCCGGTAGGTATGTGACGTAACTTCGAAACGTTTGAGCAGATCCGTTTTCAATTCGTCGTAATTGTTCTCGTGTCCTGGCGGCAGGCGAGAATAAACCTCGTAACCGGTCCCTTGTAATCCCTGGGACAACTTAAGACACCATTTGTCACGATCCAGACCCATAGCAACAGACATGGCCTCGAAGCGTTGTAAGTACTGGTCGATCTTCTCTTTGTCTTCTTCGTAGACCGCTAAAAAAAACTTCATAGCATGGTAAATATGTCCACCTACTGGGGTTGAGCCAGGGAGAGAGGAATCTCCCACTGCTCCCTCAGTTTCCCCACTAGATTGCCTCTTAAGCTTGAGTTCCCGCATTCGGTACTCGTGCTTCCTTTTCTGAGCTTTTTGTTCAGCTTCAAGTCGCCTAGCAGCTTGCTCAGCTTCCAGTTGCTTAGCAGCTTGCTCCAACACCATCTTTCTCAATTCCATCTCGGCCTTCCGATTTTCCCTTTCTGCTTGACGAAAATCCCTCTCCACCTCCTGTATGTAATCTGTTAGTGCAGAACTCGACAAGCCCATTGCTTCCCCCTTGCCCTTAGTTCTGCCATATCTTGTTTAGAAGTGGCCATATTTCATAGAGGGAAGTCAGCAGGTTGAGTGTAAATTTTCCCCAAAACAAATATATAGATATTTACTAATTAACATGTATCTATATATTTAACATCACACAGCACAACACAAGACAATCACTCAGTGACAAGAGTAGAATTAGGACCACAGACCTAAGTAGACGTGTGATGTGTGAACAGGCAAGATATGTGTCTTAACTCATATCCACATTCACCCTAGCTGGATCCTCACTAATATGATATCACCGTCCCGTGTCGAGAAATCCCGTGTCAAAAGATCCCGTTGTCTAGAAATCCCGTTGTCAAAAGATCCCTTTGTCGAGAGATCTCTTTGTCAAAAGATCCCGCTGTCGAGAGATCCCTATGTCAAAAGATCTCGCTGTCGAGAGATCCCTTTGTCAAAAGACCCGCTGTCGAGCCCCAAGTAATGTCGTGGATTTATTTATAGTGTCGTCCATGGGGTGAGGGGAATCAACACCCACATTCTTTTTAACCCCATATAATTATTCTAGAGAATCCACTAGATTCCGTCCACAACACCCCGTCAATCCCTGGATACCTCTTTCTCACTCACCACTGGATCATGCCCCCTCTCATTCTTCCCAAAAACAACATACTACACAACTCTAGCTTCTAAAATTAATAACAATTTAATTTAATGAAGAAAAGTGTATGTATGTGCGAAGTGTATGTGTAGAATGTATGTCGTATACTCTAGTGTGTCTGCAGAATCAGACCGGACAGCTCAGGAGCAAAGTCTGATCATCCCGGTAATGGCCACTCAACATCATCATAGCTCAGCACACAATGACCTCACCAAACGATGTGTCCCTCCTGCCAGATGTTGACTTCCTCCAGTAGCTCTTTGATAACCGAAATACCTGTCACCAATCACGGATATAGTCCCCTACTGATCCCGAATCGATCACACACAATGTTACTAAATGTCCCTACCGTTCTGAGATTTAACAATCCCTGTATCGTGAAAACACGGATCACTGTCACTTGAAACAAAATGATTCATTCCTAAATGTTCTTTAGTTTCACCATTACACAGTTAATGATTACAGTTCCACAGGAATCTAATAACTGAGATGAACGCTATGTTCGTTGTTCCTGTTCCCCTTATAACCCATATTGTTCTTTTTACATCTGGTATGGGAAATAATTTCACTCAACTTCCGTGACTCCTATCACTAAGGAGTCATTTCCAGATAGTTATCTGTTTCTGCTCAACAGAGCCATGTTCCTTCCGACCCTCTTGACCCAGTGCAAAAGCCGCTGGATAAAACTTCCTTTACTGAATCATCCAGAATCTTAAACAGTGAATGTTCAGCTTGTTTCCTTCATAACCGGAGTGGAACCGGTGAAAGAGAGAACACACCTGGTGAGAGCAACCCGATACTGACCCCTATTAGATGAGTGCAGGCCGACGGCCGCACTCAGATACATAACAATGAACTAAACTCTGTCATGGGGCAGAGGAGCTCATCACATCGGTCTGAGTTAGGGTAAGACAAGGAAAGACCAAAGGCGACGAGCAGAACAGTAGACACCTCACTGGAAGACCCCACCATTGGACATTTCCCCCCACCCCCCCCCCCCCCAACCATCCTCAATCTCTCTAAATATCATCCCACTACACTATTCTCATATTCTCAACCAGCTGAGCTAATTGGCATCTCACACTGGTTAGTTTAACAACGCGATTGCCTACTGTCGCCGACACTCCTAGAATACTTAACCACAAAGAAACAACACTATGCTCCAGTCCTAAACTTTATCTATCACTAGACTATCCTACATTACTTATACCTAAACGCTATCTAGTGAATACCTTATGTACACCAGCTCTATCCTGAATTGAATCTACACATTGCCATGAAAGGCACCTGTTCATCACCTTTAATTGACACAGAACACAATAGATTATTTCCAAATTAGAACAGAGCTAGCCAAACACTTCAGTCTAGTTTAATTCCATTTTTCACACTGGCGGCAAATAAGTTATGTTTCCTCCAGTCGGAAATTGTCCGAGTGACGTCATTCGCTGTCAACAACAGGTGGTCTTGGCGGCAACCAAATCAAGACGGCGCTTTTTCTTTCATCTTGCGATTCGGGCAAAATAACATCCCTACAATTTGCCTGTGTCCTGGGAAAATCTCAAGGACTTTTGGTTTCGTTTGATCCGATGGAAGTGTCCCCCCCCCCCCCTAATCAACAAAATGTTGCAGCTGTCTCTGTAAATCTATCATCTGATCGTTAACTCCAGTGGTCCCGTGACACCCAAGTACTTCAATTTTCTCTGTCGACTAAGAGGACATCCATTCAACATAATACCTGGGACGTCTGCCTTGTCGATCTGGTTATCCAAGGAGTACCACACAACCGATGCCTTGTCTGGGTTTATAATGGCTCCTGCGTCCCTGCACCACTCTGCCACACTGTTTACCGCCACCTGTAAGTCTTTCGCCAAACTAGCCCTGTCTCTGCCCTGTCTGTACACCAGCACATCATCTGCAAATGTCAAGATTCTACCCACACCTGGTGTCTCAATAGCTTCGATTTTACTGGTGTAGACATTAAAGAGCACTGGGGACAAGGCAGATCCCTGCGGCAACCCAGGTGTAATAGTACAGGGGTCAGAAGTCCAGGATCCCATGCGCAGTGCAACCTTACGCTCATAAACGACTGCCGCAACCCATCTAACAAGGCAAGGGCAGACCTCCATGTCCAATAGTGTGTGTATTAACCGATCATACATAACCTTGTTATACGCATCCTCTAGGTCAAGAGCTACCGCCACTGTCTCCTTTTTATCCTGGAAGGCCTCATAGACATCGAGTGCAAAAGTTGCAGCATTGACCCAGGTGTCCTTTCCCGGCCGGTAGCTCTCGAGTCCTTGGGGAAGCAGATTCCGACTTTACAAATGTTGCTGGAGCCTGCGTGCTACTATTTTTTCGAGGACTTTGCCATACGTGGTTTGCAGGGTTATGATTCGATATATCCATTAAGTCTGGAGTGATACTTACCTGGCTTTGAGAGGGGGACCAGGTAGCCATGCAGCCAATCGTGGGATATTTCCACCGTATTGATGCTTAGGTTGAAACAAAGAGCTATCTCCTCCAAGTCCCCATCATGTATGTTCCTCATATGGGAGTACCTCACCCCATCCGAACCTGGCGCTGTGTCTTTAGCCCGCTTCAGTACCCGTCTAATGTCCTCCACTTTAATCTCACAGTCCTGCCTCCTAGTGACCCGTGACAAGGCTTATCTGACGTTATCTCTAATAGCCCTATCTTGCTGACCCGTCTGTTTTAAAAATCGCAAAAGAAGAGCCTCCCCTTTGTCCTTGTCAGTTGTCATAGGTCGGTTGTTGTCATCATAAACGGTGCCATGTGTACCAGGCATCACCTGTCTCTTCATCTGACGGTACAGCCTCCAGAATTTTCCCAATGTCACCTCCCCACCGACTTCATTGATAAACTGTTCCCACTTAATCCTCTTTGCCTCAGCTGCCTGGAGTTTAAAATTCTGCACCTTTACTTTTTTGTACCTTTCAGCCTCTCCAATTCTGTGTCAATTGAATTGGTTGCTCTCCGCACCCTCTGCCAATTCCTTATGACCGCCCTCTTTTCCCTCCATGAATTCTCGACCTCTGGTTAACACCATGGTGGTTGGGTACAGATTCTTCTTGTTGGTTTAGATCTTCCCTGTGATCTAAGACGCCCCAAGAGCGAAGAGTGGTCGCGATCATAACTGAATGCCCTGCGAGGTCTTATAGTCCTAACTGTGCTGGACTTAGATATCAGCACAGAACAGAGGAGGTGGTCACTTCCATGGTCTCCAAGAACGCTCCATTTTATATCTGATGCCGCCTCTTGGGATACAAGTGCCAGAGGTCGATGGCCGTGTCAGGGTCCCACGGTCTCATTGCTAGCCTAGTGGGTATTCCGTCATTTAGACAGACAACATCCGTCTCAAGCAAGGCCTCAGCAAGAGCAGTACCCTGTCTGTTCTCTCCCGACCTGTCCCATTCCTACCCTGTATGTTCTCTCCCGACCTGTCCCATTCCTTGTCGCGGTCGTTGAAATCACTACATATCAGATACCTGGAACCTGGGGGTGTTCCCTCAACCTTTCAACCAGTCCAAACTCTCTCTGCTTATACAAGATTCCCTACTCACATATATATTTATCAGGTTCCAGCTGTATCGGCCGATTTGTATCCACATTCCCTGCACCTCTTTACTCTCCTGACCCCACCAATGAATGCTGTAAACCGTCCTTGACCACCAGAGCCAGCCCATGTCTTCCCTGCCCAGTTTGGTTGATGTAACACGTATAGCCAGGGCACTTAAAAGAGTTCGTATTCAGTTCCTGTAACATCAGGACATCAAAATCGTAGACCAGTTTCTCTAGTATGGGTCCTCGTTGCTTTGCACAACTGCAATTCCAATACCCAACCCGTACATTTTTAAGTCCCAAAGGCAGTCTAAAAATAGCGTGCCAACCATTTTAGACAAGGTGGTGAAAGAGGCGCGAAAGAAGGGATTATCGTTACATATTAGCAAAACTAAATGTGCAGTGCCGGCTTCGTGGATTAGAGGTTAGCGACTTTTCTCCGTAATCTCGTATACTCTCGTAGGTAACATGATGACGGTGAGAATCAGCACTGGTTCGAATCGCATCGGTAACTTACGGGGTATGTGAGCCGGCCGCTCAGAAAAGAAAGCAATGGCAAACTACTGAGCGTAATCTTGCCAAGAAATCAACATACAGCTGAAAGATGCTGGTGTTGACAGCGATGTCCTGTAAAGGATGCGCAGTAGTTTCAACGTTTTCACACTCGGTACATTGCCACCCATCATCCATCCACTCTTCAAAAAATCATCGAATATTTCCTATTTGGAATAGAGAAGGACAAAGTTACAATTGTTGGAATATAACCATTTAATCATTTAGTCTCAGATAGCATTTCTTTATTCTTTCAGTTGACCTAGACTTCGTTTACATCCAGTCTTTGGTCAGCAAAGGCATTTTAGCGCATTGGATGAAATATGAAGGCAAAACAGGATCTGCAGACTTTCCACTATTTTTTAAACGTTTTCCAATCTCGTCATATTATGAAGATAGCATGATGCTCGTAGCAAAGTTGCAGCTGACACTCTTTATAGTACTTGGATTTATGATGTGTGTGTTTGTCTTCACCAAGAACATTGTGCAAGAAAAAGAGTTACAAATAAAGGTATGTTCTAGTTATGATAAACACGCGCACATTCACAGTTCCCTTTCATGATTTTGAAATGTTCATTTAAACATTGCAAATTAGTATTACCGTCCTTATTGGATATATTATATTTCTTTGTGTTGGTTTTCAGTTTAAGAAGGCATATGTGTGTGTGTGTGTGTGTGTGTGTGTGTGTGTGTGTGTGTGTGTGTGTGTGTGTGTGTGTGTGTGTGCGCGCGCACGCGTGTGTGTGTGTGTCCCACCAGAATCAACCTAATGCACCGTTGACATGTTAGTGGTTGCTCATTGTCACCCAGGCGCGTTTAAGGCGTTCATGTAGTAGCCCATTGCTGAACGTCATTCTTAATCATGGCTCACTGGAAATACCCTTGGTTTTCTACCAGTTGCGGTGCCTCATTATTTTGTTGCTGTTGTTAAAAGTGACTTTAGTGTCATGTATGCACACACATGCTCATTGAACATGTCTCGTCTACCATGAACCATACTTCTATTACTGTTCTGTCTACTGTTCGTTCTTTTCATGTGTTTGGCCAAAGTATGTTAGTTTTCTACACACGATGCTGTTAATTGACCAGTTATTTTTTCAATTTTTGGACCTTGTAGAATACCATTGTCATTGTCTTTCTTTTTCCTGAATTGTAAGAGAAGTTCTATAATAATTAATTGCAACATCCCACGTTCGTCCTTAATGCTTACAAAATGGTCCAAGACTCACAATTTATTTTGCCAGAGAGAAGATGAATGTTACACTTTAATTTGTTTGTTGGCGTTGTGCAATAGGCTGTTAATACACTCTTACGTCTGCATTGCTATGACAAGTCTCCTTGTGACTACATTTAAACATTTCACAATTTTAATAATTATGGAGTCGAGATGTTACAAGTTTGGGGCATTCTCAATTGTTTCATTGCTGAATATAAATGTTGGTTGTCATATAGTTTTATCTGTGGACACCACTTTTGATCTGTTCCCCTCTAACTTCATGATGTGTATCTTCACTTTGCCTGTTGTTTTTCCTCTATTTTCAGACGTCAGCATTGATAAATCAAAGACAGCTGCAGTCAAGACAGCTGCACTCACCACTTCTTTATGTCAATTCATTAATCATCATTCCTTGTAAGAATTATTCAGTATGTTTTGTCTCAACCCGTATGTTTCTCTTATCACCATCGTCTCCCTTCGTTAGTTCTTCTCATAGCTCTTTTCGTGACATGGCCAAAACCTTCAACCTTCCCTTCCGTACTTCAATGTTGCCACATTAAGATCTACTATGTATCTTCCTATTTCAAGATGTAGATAATCAATGGGAGATGCTGAAGAATTAAATCAGTTTGGCTGCAGAAACAACTTCATTGGCACCTTTCCGTCTTGACAGACGATAATTTGGTACATTGTGCTTCAAAAAGGCTTAATAACTACGACCCATTGCGGTAGCAAGTGTGGCCAATTCGCGCTGCAAGTGTTTGCCCACAGTGGATACATGTGAAAACATGGTAATTTCCACCATCATGCACCAATCTTACGTCTCTCACGCTCTGTGTGTGCTTTATCTGCAATCATTTTCTCCTTTGTCTTTATTCCATTTCTGATAGTTGCCCTCCATGCAACACGTTCAGCGGCGACTTGCTCTCAATGTGCATCATCAATGCCTGTATCAGTCATGTCCCGCTTACATACATCTTTGTGTCGTAGTAGAGGCCGACCCTGAGATCTCTTACCCATCTGTAATTCACCAAACAAGATGTCCTTTGGTATTCTACCATCATCCATCCTCCTAACATGTGCTGTCCATCTAAGTCTACGAAGATGGGCACGGAACACACCGGCACACAACCTGATCTTTCCAATACTTCAGTATTTGTGATTTTGTCTTGCCACTTAATACCAAGTATTCTCCGCAAACACCGCATACGAAAGCTGTTTAAACGTTTCTCTTGGTGTGAGTAAGTTGTCCAAGTTTCACTGCCATAAAGAAGAGTATTAAAGACACAGGCTTGCTAGACGAGGACCTTTGTTTTGGCAGTAAGTTTCCTGTTCTCCCAGACTCTATTTGCTAACATGTTCATTGTTGTTGCTACCTTATCAATCCTGATGTTGATTTCCTGATCTAGGGATAATTTGCTATTTACCTCTGATTCTAGATATCTAAAATGGTCTACTATCTCCAGTTAGGCGTCGTCAATAAAAATTGATGGTACCCCCATGCGCCCCTTGTGACATAATATGTGTCTTCCTTTTGTTTATTGTTAAACCAAATTCAGAATAAGCATTGGAGAATGCAGATAGCAGATGTCGAAATTCTTCCTCAAAGTAGGTCTTAATTGCAGCATCATCCGCTAAAAGCAACTTTCTGATCAGTACCCTCCTAATTTTGGTCTTCGCCTTCAATCTCTGAGCATTATATAGGCCACCATCTGAGCGTGAGTGAATGTATATACCGGTATCCTGATCATGAAAGGCATATTTTAGTAGAAGTGAAAAGTATATCCCAAAGAGGGTGGGGGATAGTACACAACCTTGCTTAACTCCACTCTTGATTGCAAACTCTTTTGAAGTTGCACCATGAAACTTGATTATACCCTTCATGCCTGTGTGGGACGATTCCACAATGGACAGAAGAGTTGGTGGGCAGCCAATCTTTTTTAGGGCTTTGAACAGACCCTCACGACTGACAAAATCAAATTTCTCTGTGAGGTCGATGAAGGCAATAAATAGTGGTTGATTCTGTTCACGGCATTTTTCTTGCATTTGTCGCAATGAGAATATCATATCAATGGTAGACCGGTTCTGTCGAAAGCCACAAAGTGATTCGGGGTAGACTTGATCTCCTAGGACTTGACATCTGCGCAGAACAATTCTGGCAAATACTTTTCCAATAATACTCAGAAATGAGATACCCCTATATTTGTTGCAGTCGCTCCGATCGCTCTTGTTCTTGTAGAGTGTTATGATGCTTGAATCTTTGAAATCATGTGGGACTTGTCCTTCTCGCCAGCATAGCTCTATTAGCTGGTGTATCTGTACAGTGAGTGTGTCTTGCCCACTCCTGATAACCTCTATTGGAATCCCATCATTACCTGGAGCCTTACCAGATGCAAGTTCATTTATAGCACACTTAACTCCTGTTTTGATGGGAAGTGTGTCCAGGTGGTCAGAGTTGGCAGGGCCTCTATGGCGTTGAGGGCATCTTCCGCTAGCTTGGTCTCACTTGAGTTAAGCTCTAAATTGTGCTCTACCCATCTATCCATCTGCTGTTTCTTATCAGTGATGATTTCTTCAGTCAACGTTTTCAGTGGTGCACTTCTTTTGATCATTGGACCACAGGCTTTCTTCACCCCCTTCATACATGCTTCTGATGTTTCCCTTATCACTTGCGATTTGAATGGACTCACATAACGTGATCCAATAGTCATTCGCACACTGCCTGGCAGCCTTTTGCATATCCTTCCTAGCTTGCTTCAGCTCACTCAGAGTGTTACTCGTTGTTCTTTCCTTGTTTCTTAAGAGAGCTATCTTCTTTTTATCAATCAAGTGCTGCAGTATCTGGCTGTTTGCCGCAAACCAGTCCTGCCTCTTATGATCCAAAGTGCTGTAAATCCCTACCGCTGTTTTATAAATACTTTCCTTAAGTTTACTCCACTTTTCACTTACTGTGCAATTGTCTGATGTATCAGTGAAAGCGTCTTCAAGTTGATGTTGAAACTCAATGCACCAGGATCGTGAGTGTTAATAATATTAATCCTGGGGCTAGATTTGTGTTTAGCTGTGTAAATTCTCTTTGGTCTCAGTCTAATCCTTGCAACAACCAAAGAATGATCCGTATCACAGTCAGCACTGTGGTAACTTCGAGTTAATGATGTTTGATTTAGATGTTATCTCCGTGTGATAATGAAGTCCAGCTGATGCCAATGGCCGGATCTTAGATGTTTCCGTGTGACCTTATGCAGCTCTTTAGTTTTAAAAAAGGAGTTTGTAATACATAGGTCATTTCTGGTGCAATGCTCCAGCAGCCTTTGCCCATTTTCATTCATGCGAACGATGTTGTATTTTTCAAGGCACACTGGCCATGAACTCAAGTCCTTGCCCACACGAGCATTGAAATCATCGAGCATATAAATGTAGTCGGATTTTGGAACTGCCTTGATCACGGAGTCTAGCTCCTCATAGAACGTATCCTTCACATCATCAGAGGAAGCGAGTGTCCGTGCATATGCAGTGATAATGGCGACGAAACCACAAGAGGTTGCCAAGCGCAGGGATAATAGTCTTTCATTACCTCCAGCTAGGATATCGATTATTCCCAGTAGCGAATTCTTCACTGCAAAGCCCACACCATGTTGCCTTTTTCTGCCTGCCCTGTACCGTTCAAAAACAAAGGTGTAATTGTTTTCCCTGAGTGACCCTTCCACGAGTCTCCTGCAGGCCATCAATATCAATGTTATGACGATTGCGTTCACATCAATCACAGCCGTTTTTCTCACATGGTCAATATTTGTCAAGTCAGTGGAAAATCCTGGACACGTGGTTCTCACGTTCCAGGTTGCAAGCCGTAGCTTGAGTTTTCTATTTTTCTTTTTATTAGTACCTGGTATATTGGTTTTACAGCCTGCAATTCAGATTTTGTCCTTGCCCCAAGCACCCATTGAAGCAGACAGGCTGTGACGGATCAGCACCCAATTGGCCGGGGGATGCCCACCTTGAAGCGGGCGGTAGCTAATCAGTGACACCTATAGGTGTCTCCAACTGTTAGAGGCAACGCGTGGCGCCCCATGTCTACGCCAATTGACAATGACTTACAACCCGTAACAGTTACCTCTCGCTTTGATTCCGAGACCGATTAAGACCAGGGATGGAGTTATTGCCTCTCCATAGCACAAAGCCTGGGCTAAAATATAGAGACCATGTGTTGCCTATGCAGCACGATCCCTCTCGCGGCCTGCCTATTTCACTCCAGAGGAAAGGTAACACCTATACATCTGGAACAAGACAAGCTGCAGAAGCTGCCGGATCAGCAAAGCAATGCTCTAGCTGTCCGCCTGTCGGAGCTTCGATCCTAGACCAGCTGCCAACCAAAGCTTAGAGCCTGGTCTGCCCAGCCATGACATTTTGTCGTTGAGTTGCATTTCCTCGCACCAGGATAAGGCTTGTACCCTCCCAATTGTGCTCTTCCGCCCGAAGCCGTTGGAACAATGTGGGGTGTCGGGTTTGGTAAGCGCCGCCCAACATTCGGCGCGGACAGAAATCAGGTAGTACCGTCTAAAGACAGAAACAACTATTCCACAATTAAAGAAGATGGGTCGTAAGAAATGGATGACTGAAGAAATTTTACAACTCAACAAAAATAATCCTGCCAAATATGAAGAAATTCACAGACAAGTCAGAATATTATGTAAGGAGGCAAAAGAAGCATGGCTTGAGAAAGAGTGCATAGACATTACAAACCAACACAACTGTCAAAATACCAAATCAGTGCACAAAATAATTAAAGATCTTACTAATAAAAGAACAAGTAATTCAGCAGGCTGTCTAAAAACTAAAGGTGGCAAAATCATAATAGAAAAAGATAAGATTCTACATGTATGGTCAGATTATGTGACAAACCTTTATGATGATAACAGAGATGAACAGTATGATATTAGATTTAATAATGAAGGACTGCCACTTTTGAAGATGGAGGTTCAGAAGTTCTTAAACATATGAAAGCAGGCAAAAATCCCGGTTCAGATAACATCACAACAGAAATGATTAATGCTTTAGAAGAATATGGAATAGATCAAGTCACCAGACTGCTGAACACATTATATGATACTGGAGATACACCTTCTGATTTATGTAATTCTGTATTTATTGCAGTCCTAAAGAAATCAGGAGCCTTGGAATGTGATCAACATAGAACAATTAGTATAATGAGTCACATCACGAAGATTTTTCTACGAATTATCATGCAAAGAAAGAGGACGGAAATACAACCTGAAATAGGGGAAGAACAATGTGGGTTTGTAGAAGGAAAGGGCACATTAAATGATGTGTATATGCTGCGATCAGTTATTGAACGTTCTATAGAAGTAAACAAAGTTGTACATCTTTGCTTTATTGACTACACACAGGCTTTCCATAGAGTAAGACATGTCAAAATATAGATATGCTTGCAGACCTAAAAATTTATGGGAAAGACATTAGACTTATTAAAAACATGTATTGGAAACAACAAGCTAACATAAGGATTGATAATGAAGTGGGACAATATCAGCCTATTACGAGAGTTTTGATATGGGTGGATGTGTAATGTCTCCAAAACTTATTTCCCTATACAGTGAAAATATTTTCAAAAAAGTAGAAGATATAAATGGAATCATCATTGAAGGACGAAACATCAATAACATTAAATAAGAAGATGATACAGTACTGATTGCAGACAATGAGCAGTATCTGCAACAATTAATAGATACGGTTGCCGCACACAGTGAACAACTGGGGTTAGAATTAAATTGTAAAAAGACACAGATTATGGTCGTCACTAGGAAGAAAGAAATACCACAATGTAATATACAAGTAAATGGGAATATTCTTCAATAAGTGAATCGATACAAATATCTCAGAACAGCCATAACATCTGATGGGAGATGCCTTGAAGAGATTAGAACAAGAATCGCCATGGCGAAAGTAGCCTTTAGCTAGATGAAAAACATACTGACCAATAAAAAGATGTCATTTGAAACGAGAAAAAGATTGTCCTTGTTTCACATCCATACAAAAGTACAGGCTCTCTGTAGCACCTCAACAATCTTTTTCTCTCTCATTTTTTTTTAAAGAGAAAAAGAGTGTTGAGGTGCTACAGAGAGCCTGTACTTTTGTATGGATGTGAAACAAGGACAATGAGCAGTCAAGCTGAAAAACATCTGATGGCTGTGGAAATATGGTTTCTGGGGAAAATGAAAAGAATACCATGGACAAACAGAAAAACAAATGACCAAGTACTACAGGAAAGAAATGAAAATCGTTAATTGATTAGAGAAATTAGACGTAGACAGTCAACATCTTTTGGGCATGTTATGAGAAGAAATGAATTGGAGAACTTGGTGACAACTGGCAAGATCAAAGAGAACAGACCAAGGGGAAGGCCGAGAAGTAAGTACATCGATTGCTTGACCACATGGCATGGTCGAGACAGGAACACTGAGCTGATCCACGACTCTGGTGTTCGAGTGAAATGGCCAGTCATAACCGCCCACGCTTTCCGGCATGACACTTGATAGATGGATGGATGTATCTTCTGTTATTTGGCTGTCGAAGCAAGTAGATTTTCACCATCAACTTTGTCATCACGTTCCAATTTGACCCCGCTAGTGTATTCACCTGTGCATTCTACATGAGTTTCAATGAAGTCATACTTTCTGCAAACAGTTTTCATATCAGTGAGCATCTTGTTTCTGTCTGCCATAACTTCCGCTGGCGCTGCGTCTTCTTCATCTCTTTCCAACCTGACAGCGTCAATATCTTCTACTCTCCATTCATCATTATCAGCGCTCATGCCTGTGAACAACATTTATGTCACTGGAATCGGTGGTTCAACTTGTTACAGCTTCGATATCATCTTGCTATTCGGCATCACTTTCCTATTTTATATTGCCAAAATCTCAAACGTTATATTCCACATTGTCTGTTACACTATATTCTGTTGTTCCATATCCACCAATACACGTACTTTATTCAATTCTATCTAAAATATCATTTCTTACGTTGTACTTTTTGTCGCAACTTTGCCATTTCACACCGAAAAATGGTGAAATCTCCAACCAGCAGTGTGTGTTATGGATTCCTCCTTCCCCAAGAATGCGCCTACATCATTGATCTCTTGAAATATCCGTCTACCAAAACTTCACTCACCCTTTTATCGTTTCGCCACACTTAGACTAGCTTTTTCTCGCATATTCCATCTACGCTGCCAGTTTTCAGGCCTTTGTCTTCAGAATCCCTGTTCCATTTCATATCGACATTATCTTCAAACTTTGTTTACAAATCATGTGACTCAACATCACTTAACTATAGTTCATCAAGTAGAAATGAAACACCATAATGGCCCCAATTATAACACGTCAATAAACCGACAGTTGAACGAGGTCTGAAAACATTTTTTTTCTTCTTCAAAGTCAGCTACGTTCAACTGTCGGTTTGTTGGTGTGTTATAATAGGGGCCCGTATGATGTTGTTATTTTCATCATCATTATTATCAAATGCCGTGCCAGCTGGCATAGGGGTTCATGACTCTCCACAGATCGTTGGTTTTCTGGATAAACTCCGCTGTTGATATTCCACCATGCCACCGTCTCAATCCATTCAACATCATTTCTCTTGGTTTGCCTCTGTGTCACCAACTGGCTGGGGTTAGATCCCAGATGGGCAACCACTCAGCCAAATTCGTTTTCTCCTACTGGGGTTTAGTTCTGGGTGCAGTTTGAGATACCTTACCTCTGTCAGATGGGACTAAATACCACCCCAGATCACAGAGAGAAAACATGGAACTAGTGTCTTTTATGCTGATTTAAGACACCGTCCCTGATACTCAAGAAAACAGCCAAGAAGTGGCTCGTTGAAGATAGAATATATCTATATAGATTTGGCTGTACTTGGTATCACCAGAAGTGAGAAAGGAGGAGTTAAGCTATGTAACGTAAACTGGTTACTTATGACTGCATAGGCAAGGTACCTCCCTGACATAAATTCCTACTTCTGGACAATCTGTGTGAACCCCCTGTCACAAAATAAAACCGTGAGTTTAACCCGTTGATTATTATAGAGGATTTCTGATTAAACGGACGATCTGCTAAGCGACAATTGTTTCAACTAATACAGAGAAAACATTCATAGTTGTGGCTGCACGTGTTCTCAAACAGGTCCCGGCATCGCTTTGACAGTTTGTCAACATTTTTGACAGTTTGTCAAAACAGATGGAACCCGTGGGATCATGGTGGCAATCGGATGTCGTCCATCACATGTCAGGGCAAAATTAACAGTGGCAGATGTATAGGGGAAGTGAGTGCGCTGAATTATACATCGCTTTGACAGATTATAAACAAGTCAGAGGGAAAACGGAAGTACTCAGCACTGAAGATAACAGTATAGATGTCAATTTATAGTTTCTGGAACATCAAGAAGATTGGCAGCTTGTTGGGGGAAAACTGTTGTTGGGATCATACAGTAACTCGTTAGTTTGTTGGGGGAGTCAAAACAAGTGATGACAACTTTGACAGTGACTAGGCAAGGGAAAATCGATTCTTGACAATGGATGATTGCCCAAATAACACCTGCAGGACAACAACCATGTCACGTGACCAATTTTAGGTTTTGCCATAAACCATGATTGGGAGAAAGAGAGTTGACCAAAACCGTGGATTATGATGGACGTGTTTGTGGGAGAGCTCTACAGTGTTAGATTAATTTAAGATTAACTAGCATGTGTCGTTATGGCAAAGTGTAGTAGCCATCCCGGGAATGAGGCGGTTTTGCATAAGGTAGTCAATATAGTCTATTAGTTCTAATTAATATAGACTGTAACCTTGTTAAAACTAAAGTGTGATGATTAGCACTGTTAGTGGAAAACTAACTAGAGTAGGGAAATGATACTTGGCTCTGTTAGTTGAAAATAGATTGGTGAAGTGTTGATAAGCTTTACTAGTTGAGAATAGAGTAATGATGGATAATTGGGAGACGGGGAAATTGCCCGCTGGGGTTTTGCACTCTGTATGGGTCTTTCCTTGTCATAGCCTGATTCGGCCCTAGGTGGGTAGCTAATCTGCTCTATGACAGTGTTTAGTTAGCTAAAGATCACTGAGCAAGGCAATAGGCTTACACTCAGCCGGTAGGATCAGTGACTAGTACTATCACCAGATGTGTTGTTTCTATCCTAGGTTCCCTACCAGATCCGAGGAAACTCAACAAGGTTTTAGGAAAGGTTCAAATCCCATTCGGAAGAACACCAGTTGAACAGTCAATAAAGTTTCGTACAGAACGTAACTAAAGCTAGAAGGAAGATGATTCACCAAAGACGGGTGATGATTGTTGATGCACCACACAGCATCAGACAGTAGTAACTATCCGAGAACATTAATTATAATAGTTACATAGTGTGATATAAGCTCGTGTAATAGAACACAAGACATGATACTTGAGGCTAGATAGACACGAGTGAGGATCAAGTACATTAACAATTAACATTAATAACTGTGTACACACTACAAAGGACTTGTGCATTCTTTAGGAACGATAGAAACGGACATTGTGTAGGGTGCAACCGGTCCATGATTAACTGTTATTACCACCGGTGTCTATTTCGATGATCATGAAATGGGATTACCAGAGGTCTACAGAGGCAAGTCAGTATCCGGCAAGATGGTTTCGGCACTGGGTGAGATGTACCTGTTCTGATGTAACGTGCTGTGGTCTAGCCTTGCTAGGATGAGCTGACTGGGTTGTTGTCTGAGAGTCCGATTCTACACACTTTATAGAACACGTCACACATTTTCTTCGCATACACGTCTCATATACGTTACACTTTTCTTTTAATAAATTAATCTTTATTAATTTTTAGAAGCAAGAGTTGTTGAGTATGTTGCGTTGGGGAAGAATGAGAGGGGGCATAGTACAACAGTGAGAGAGTGATAGGAAAAGGTGTCCATTGGCTGATGGAGTGTGTTGGACGGAAGCTGGTGGATTCTCCAGGATATTGATAAGGGAAAAAATATTATAATGTGGGTGTTGACTCTCTTCACTCCAGGGACGACACTTTAAAGGAGGACACGACATTATTGGGGGCTCGTAAACGGGATCTTTGGACAGCGGGATCTCTCGTAAACGGAATCCCTGGACAGCGGGATCTCCCGTAAACGGAATCCTTGGACAGCGAGATCTTCTGCAAGCAGGAACCTTTGACAGTGGGATCTTCTGACAACGGGGTCTTTTGACACGGGATCCTTAGTTATAAGAGGGAGATATCATATTGGAGAATCCAGTTAGAGTGAATGTGGATAGGGGTTAGGACTAATATCTTACCTGTTCACACTTCACACGTCTGCGTAGGTCTGTGGTCCTGATTCTACTCTTGTCACTGAGTGAATGTGCTGTGTGTGGTAATATCTAGATTTATAGTACTTGTTCATATATCTGTATAGTAATTTGCAGTTATATTGTACTCGACCTGCTAGCTTACCTCTCTGTAAAATGGCCACCCCTAAACTAAGCACGTTAGAATTAAGGGCAAAGGGGGAAGACATGGGATTGTCGGGGTCGGCTCTAACGGATTACATACAGGAAGTGGAGAGAGAGTATCGTCAAGCAGAAAGGGAAGATCGAAAGGCCGAGTTGGAATTGAGAAGGATGGAATTGGAAGCTGAGCAAGCAGCTAAGAAATTGGAAGCTGAGCAAGCAGCTAAGAAATTTGAAGCTGAGCAAGCAGCTAAGAAATTTGAAGCTGAGCAAGCAGCTAGGAAACTGGAAGCGGAGCAGGAAGCTCAGAAAAGGGAGCACGAGTACCGGATGAGGGAACTCGAGTTGAAGAGTCAATCTAATGGAGAAACTGAGGGAGCAGTTGGAGGTTCCTCCATCCCAGGCTCAACACCAGTAGGTGGACATGGGTACCATGCTATGAAGTTTCCTTTAGCGGTCTACGAGGAGGACAAAGAGAAGATTGACCAGTACCTTCAACGCTTCGAGGCTATGTCGGTTGCTATGGGTCTGGAGCGTAACAAATGGAATCTTAAGCTATCCCAGGGTTTACGCGGGACCGGCTACGAGGTTTATTCTCGCCTGCCACCAGGACATGAGCACAATTATGACGAGTTAAAGACGGCTCTGCTGAAACGATTCGAGGTTACGTCACATACCTACCAGAAAAAATTTCGAGCAGCGAAACGAGAACCGGGGGAGTTGTTTGCCGCCTACAGTTTGCGTCTGAAATCTTATCTCCATAAGTGGATGGATTTGGCTGGGTTCGCACATGACTATGAGAGTCTGGAAGAGCTCATGGTGGTCGACCAGCTGAAGAAGCAAATGTCTAAACCTCTCAGGACGTTCCTGGGAGAACAAGGAGCCGAACGTATTGACCTCGTGACTAAATTAGCAGAACGGTTCGTCGAAGTACATGGGGAGGCAGGGGAAAACCTTTCCACCAACTCCAAAAGTCAAGAGAAACATGATAAGAAGAAAGCCAAAAACTCAGGAACAAAAAAGTGGGAACCTTATGTGCAAAAATCAGAGGATAGTTCAGAGAGGAAGAAGGAGGGAAGCAAGAGCACTTCAAGCTCTACACCAAAAAGACCGTGGTCGGAGAAGTGGTGTTCAATTTGTAAGTCACCCTCTCACAATACGAGGGACTGCAAATCGAAGGCTAAGAACCCTCACTTCGCAGCATGTCAAGTGACTTCTAAGGAGGTTGTCACGGAAAATGCCAAGGTCGACAAGGATGCTCACCACCAGGAGAGCTCACTCAAGTCCGGCACAAGAAAATCTAGGACAGGGAAATGGTGCAACCAATGCAAGTCGAATACGCACAATGCCATTGACTGCAGTGGAAAGTCAGGAGACACTCAATTCGTCGTGGGCCCCGGGAAACCTAAGGTGGAGCCCACCGAATAGGTCGAGGCCGAGGAAGAGACTCCAGACCAGGAAAAACCACCTGTAGTGGAATTGGTAGAGGTTAACGGTCGTCAAGTGGAGTGTTTATACGATACAGGACTGGACGGGGAGACCGTGATTTCTGCGGATCTGGTACATCCAGAACAATTCACAGGTGAAACCATGGAGATACAGCCTGCACAGAAGAGTGCTGTAGTCATGAAGTTGCCCATTGCTAATGTGAAGATTCGGTCAAGGTACGTCACCGGCACCATCAAGGCCGCTGTATTGACCGATCCCATTTTTCCAGTCATCCTAGGTTGCCGGTATGTCTTTCTGGGAATGCCCAGGGAGCCAATCCATATGGGAGCAATACAGACTCGCTCTCAGACGAAAACGGAAGAGGCAGACGCAATTGTGACTAACCCAATGCCGGGGGAGCTACGAACTGCCCAGAGTGAGGATGATACTTTACGTCCTTGCTACAGAAAGCTGCAGAAAAGTGCTGATCCACCAGGACGGGGGCAGTCCTACATGAAGAATAGGATACTCTACAGGAGAGCAGGAAGGGGAGACAACCTATACGGTCAGTTGGTCGTCCCGAAAGCTCACCGGTCCCAGATTCTTCATATGGGGCATACCATCTCCTTTAGTGGACACATGGGTATTGCCGCCACCATGCAGCGGATTTCCTGCCATTACTATTGGCCGGGAATGACAGATGATGTGCGTCGGTATGTGAAGTCATGCCCTGAGTGCCAGAGGGTGGCACCGAAACACTGGACAGCACCGGTGGTGTTGGGTGAGATGCCCATCATGAACTCTCCTTTCGAGAGGGTAGCCATCGATATCGTGGGTCCACTTCCCAGGACTAGGAAGAGGAACATGTATATACTCACAATGGTGGATTGCTGTACAATGTGGGGTGAGGCTATACCGTTGACCACGATTGACTCGAAACGAGTGGCGGACGCACTGATGGAGGCCTTTACCAGATTAGGCTTTCCGGATCAAATTCTGACGGACAATGGATCTCAGTTTTGTGGAAAACTTATGGAGGAGGTATTTAGGGTGTTTCACTCTAACCACATACATTAGTTAGTTAGTTAGTCGACAGATCATCCTCGCTGCACATCGAACCATTCAGTCCATAAGTGCTCGGATCCCCTCCTCAGCAAATCCCGCAGCGTGTAGCGGCTAACGACGCCAGTTCTGTGTTGGTTTATCAATCTTCTTTGGCTTCCTGCGTAGTGTTCTTGTTTGGCCACACCTCTTTTAATTTGATGCTCTAGCAGTCTGGCCATTGTTGTAGATTCACAGTCATCACTTGGTTCTCGCAAAAGTCTCACATCACGTAGAGCATTCAGAATGTCAGCCTGGTCCATGGCGAGTCCGCCCTCCACAGTAGCCTCACCTGCGAGCTTGTCAGCCCGCTCATTTCCTTGTACTCCCGCATGCCCTGGCACGAAGATGAAACTAATCTTTGCCAGCCGAGACCGCTTCAGAGGCAGCAACCATTCTCTTCGGATCGACCCCTCCTCTATCCTCTTGATCATGTTCATTGAGTCGCTAAGGAAACAAGCCCTGGTGAATGTCTGTGTCTCGAGCCATGTTATTGCTTTACTTACTGCCATGACTTCCATGGTCAGGCTACTTGTGGTTTCAGTGAAAGCACCAGAGTCCTCCTTCACAATTCTCCCTCCGGCCCGAGCTGTAAAGGCCCATGAGCTTCTCACATGTCGGACGACCGACCCATCTGTGTAGATGACCGCGTCACCGTCTAGCGAATTCTCGAAAATCAACGCTTGTACTTCAGCCTCAACAGCAGCCGGATTTTCTTGTCTGCATTTTCTATCTAGTTGGATGCAAACTGAAAAGGATGTGCAGAAGTCTGTTGGCACTTGCACCCACTCCTCGCCAGGTTCTAAGTCCTCAAGTGAACACACCTGTTGAAGAATGTCTTCGGCTTGACCCATCCACGACCGTCCTCTTTTTAACCTGCTGCCCTTCACCTTCCTAATTTCACTATGCAGTGGATGTTGTGTGTTTGCGTTAATTCTGAGGTAGGCGCGTGCCCTGCAAACTTGTATTCTCTCTTCAATGGTTGGAAAATCAAGAAGGTAGCGCATCGCCCTGCATGCTGTATCTCTTGTACATCCAAGAATAATGCGCATAGCTTCATTCTGTATCCTTTCCATCCTTTCTATCTGCTTATGGCTGAGAGTCAAGATTGCCATTGCATACTCCAAAACAGACATGACCAGCCCCTCGTACAGAAGACATAGATGGCGCTGCTCACAGTTTGCTGCCGCCATCACCCGCATCGCTGCCAAACCCCGCTTGGCCTTTGTTATCACCTGGTCTATGTGCACATTATAAGCAAGGCTTCGATCAAACCGTATCCCCAGGTAATTCATTGCCTGCGTTCTTTCCACCGTCTCTGAACACAGCATTACAGTTGGTGTTGGATTGTTGACAATATGATTATTCAACGAGAACCAAGTCACTGTTGCCTTTGTTGGGTTGACCATTGCCCCAGCTTCATCACACCAAGTACTTATGCGATTGAGTTCGGTTTGTAGTTCCCCAGCAACCTCCTCTCTATCCTTACCCTGACGATACACTAAAACATCATCGGCATATGACAATGTCCTGCCAGGTCCAGTGATCTGCTCACTGGTGATTCTCACTGTGTAGGCGTTGAACAGTACCGGAGATAATGGTGATCCCTGTGGTAGGCCAGGATATATTGTTGTTGGTTCCGAAGTCCAACTGCCACATCTAAAAACTACTTTCCGTTGGAAGAGGGCTGCAGCGATCCAACTAAGGAGGAATGGACTTACGTTTAGTTCAAGAAGCTGAAACATTAAAAAATCCAGTGGTACTCTGTTGTATGCGTCCTCAAGATCAATCGCTGCAGCAACGGTTTCAGTGCCTGAGTGGAAACCTTCATAGACATCATGGGCAAAGACTGCTGCATTGGTCCAGGTTTCTCTTTTTGGACGGTACCCACCCAGGGTAGGTGGGAAAACACCTTGCCTCTCTAGTTGGCTTGATATTTTCCTGGCAATTACGTTCTCCAGCAGCTTGCCTATTGTATTCTGCATGGTTATAATTCGATATCCCTGAATTTTTTTGTGGTCTTTGTCAGGCTTCGGCAAGGGAATCAGATAGCTGTGTAACCATTCCTCCTTGATGCTAGCACTCCCTATACTGTTGTTGTACATGTCTGCTAGTTTCTCTAGCTCATTGTCGGTACACCTATTTATGTCGTCGTATCTTATGCCATCAGGACCTGGAGCACTGTTTTTTTATCGTCGAAGCACAGCCTTGATTTCTTTCACTGTCACTGTGTCTTCATCCGAAGTGTTCTGGGCCTTGCATCTGTCTGAGGTGACCTCCTTGGCCAGATTTCGACCTCCCATGTCTGTCTGGTTGCTCTGCTCAAGGTAGCGTTCAAAGAGGGCTTTGCCCTTGTCCTCGTCAGTCCTCTGCCAGATGAGGTCAGCACCTTGGAAGTCAGAAATGCTCTTATTCTTGACTACACCACTCATGCTTTTATGTAGTCGCCAGAACAATTTCAGTGACTTGTCTGTGCTTACCCTTTGACACACCTCTGCCCATTTTTCCCTTTTAACCACCGTGACCAGTTTTTTGAAATAGCTTACTTTTGTGTGCATCTCTCTTTCTAAGTGCAAGCAGGGACTAGGATGACCAGCTCTGTTCTTCTTGGCATTTTGCCATCTCCTTACAGCACTACGCTTATCCACCCAAGCCTTATCCACCTCGAAACTCCACCACGGTGGCTGCTCCCAGCTTTTTTTCCTGCCCTGAAACGTTCTGCGCTTGTCACGTCTTATTTTACTCACCACATCTTGCCCTGTACTGTCATACTGGAACGTCTTTACCTTTAGCTTGTGCTGCCTGGTTCTGCCTTTCTCCACCAATATGCTGCAAGGGTGGTGGTCGCTGCCATGGTGTCCTAGGACACCCCATCTACACACTGTAGTGAGTAAAGGTGAAACTAGCGCCAGATCAATAGCACTGTCCTCATCGCCTGGACGGCTTGCTGTCCTGGTGACACAGCCACTGTTGATACAAACCAGGTCGATGGTTTCCAGTGCAGTCTCGAGCTCCTCCCCTTGTGTATTGGAGGAAGTGTTTCCCCATGATCTGCCTTTAGCGTTGAAGTCACCACAGAAAATAACATTTCTCTCGTGGCCTAATATGCCACTTAAGCACTGCCACTTCTGGGCATCCACACTGGCATACATACCAGCCCTTACCACCCTCAAGACAATGGACAAGTAGAGCGTTTCAACGGCACGTTGATGACTATGCTCAGGAAATTAGCGCAGGAAAAACCTGATAGGTGGGATGAATATATCCCAGCAGCACTCTTTGCCTATCGGGAAGTTCCTCATGGCTCAACAGGACTACCACCCGCTACGTTGCTGTTTCGTCGTCCAATCAAAGGACCGTTGGAAGCCATGTTGAGGAGTTGGACTGAAGAGGGGACGTCAGAAGAAGTGATCTCATCCTATAAATACGCGGAGGAACTGAAAGAAAAACTCCATAAGGGATGGACTCTGGCAAATCAAAACTTGAAAAAGGCCAGGAAAAGACATGCGGCTTATTACAACCGTAGGTCTAAAGAAAGATCTCTAGAGGTGGGAGACAAAGTCTTGTTGCTACTCCCAACGGGAAACAACAAACTGGAGATAAATTGGCAAGGAACATTTCCCGTGGAAAGGGTGATATCCAGAACCAACTATCAAATCCGGATCCGGGGAAAGTCGAAGATTTTCCATATCAATCTCTTGCGGAAATACGAAGAGAGACCCGGAGACAAGGCAGCTCACCTCATGGCAATGGCAGTTGCAGTGGAGACAGAAGTGGGAACCAGCGAGGGCAGGGAATATCCCCTGGTACACCAGGAAACATATAGGGATGTGCAAGTGAACCCTGATCTGACCTCCCAGGAGAGGGAAAAGATAACCCAGGTTCTCAAGTCTCATAAGGAGATACTGACTGATAAACCAGGACGAACGAGGTTGGTGGAGTTCGAGATGACTTTGACCACACAGGAGCCTGTTCGCCAGAAGGTTTACCCAGTGCCATTCTCTAAAGAAAAGGCCCTGGAGGAGGAAATACAGAAACTGCTGGAGGATGACGTGATTGCACCATCCACATCCCCATACAATGCAGGGGTAGTTTTGTTACGGAAACCAAGTGGAGAACACCGGTTGTGTATAGATTACCGACTTCTGAACAGTCACACACTATTTCAGGTGGAACCTTTGCCGAATCCAACTCAGTTATTCGCTAGGCTCCATAAGGCTCGGTACTTTTCAAAGGTGGATCTGAGTCGGGGGTACTATCAGATACCAGTCAAACCGGAGATTCGACCACTGTTAGCTTTCAGTACACCCAGTGGACACTACGAATTCAAGGTCATTCCCTTTGGACTCAGCAATGCACCTAGTGTGTTTACACGCATGATGAGGACTTTACTAGATCCGTTACAGGATCCGTCCATCATCTCATTCATGGATGATATTCTGATTTCCAGTGACAGCTTGGATGACCACTTACAATCCTTGGAGAGAGTGTTTAATAGGCTCAAGGAAGCAGGGCTTACTGCTCGTCCAACCAAGTGCATGATTGGTTACCAGACTCTGGAATTTCTAGGTCACACCTTCACTCCAGGACAAATTGTCCCGGAAGAAAAGAACCTGAAGAACACAAAGAACACAAATTTATCCCACATTTCACTGAATTGGGAGCTCCATTGACGGAAACCTTGAAAAGGGGATTCCCGGACCAAATCATTTGGACACCAGAATGTGAGAATGCCTATAGTCAGTTAAAGGAGGCCTTGGTCAGCAAACCTGTATTACAGCTCCCTGACCTTTCCAAACCATTTGTGTTGAGAACGGATGCGAGTGCGATTGGGATTGGGGCAGCTCTGTTACAGGAAGGAAAAGACGATGCTTCGGTTTTGAAACCTGTGGCATACGCAAGCAAAAAACTTCTACAGGCGGAGAGGAATTATTCAACCGTCGAGAGAGAGAGTGCTTGTCCCTCGTATGGGCAGTGCAAAAATTCCAGCCATATTTGTATGGAGTTAAGTTTCGAGTCCAGTCGGATCATCAGCCCCTGATGTTCCTGGCTACTTCTCAGAAGCTCAACGCACGTTTGATGCGGTGGTCGTTGTTACTTCAACCTTATAATTTCACAGTGGAGTACATTCCTGGGAAGGAAAATGTTGGAGCGGACTTCTTGTCAAGACACCCAGCTCCGGAAGAAAAAGAATGAATCATCTGGATTAAGCTCACGGTGGAGAAGAGTGAGATGGACTACTCTCTTAAGAGGGGGCCTATGTCACAAAATAAAACCGTGAGTTTAACCCGTTGATTATTATAGAGGATTTCTGATTAAACGGACGATCTGCTAAGCGACAATTGTTTCAACTAATACAGAGAAAACATTCATAGTTGTGGCTGCACGTGTTCCCAAACAGGTCCCGGCATCGCTTTGACAGTTTGTCAACATTTGAATACAGATGGAACCCGTGGGATCATGGTGGCAATCGGATGTCGGCCATCACATGTCAGGGCAAAATTAACAGTGGCAGATGTATAGGGGAAGTGAGTGCGCTGAATCATACATCGCTTTGACAGATTATAAACAAGTCAGAGGGAAAACGGAAGTACTCAGCACTGAAGATAACAGTACAGCTGTCAATTTATAGTTTCTGGAACATCAAGAAGATTGGCAGCTTGTTGGGGAAAACTGTTGTTGGGATCATACAGTAACTCGTTAGTTTGTTGGGGGAGTCAAAACAAGTGATGACAACTTTGACAGTGACTAGGCAAGGGAAAATCGATTCTTGACAATGGATGATTGCCCAAATAACACCTGCAGGACAACAACCATGTCACGTGACCAATTTTAGGTTTTGTCATAAACCATGATTGGGAGAAAGAGAGTTGACCAAAACCGTGGATTATGATGGACGTGTTTGTGGGAGAGCTCTACAGTGTTAGATTAATTTAAGAGTAACTAGCATGTGTCGTTATGGCAAAGTGTAGTAGCCATCCCGGGAATGAGGCGGTTTTGCATAAGGTAGTCAATATAGTCTATTAGTTCTAATTAATATAGACTGTAACCTTGTTAAAACTAAAGTGTGATGATTAGCACTGTTAGTGGAAAACTAACTAGAGTAGGGAAATGATACTTGGCTCTGTTAGTTGAAAATAGATTGGTGAAGTGTTGATAAGCTTTACTAGTTGAGAATAGAGTAATGATGGATAATTGGGAGACGGGGAAATTGCCCGCTGGGGTTTTGCACTCTGTATGGGTCTTTCCTTGTCATAGCCTGATTCGGCCCTAGGTGGGTAGCTAATCTGCTCTATGACAGTGTTTAGTTAGCTAAAGATCACTGAGCAAGGCAATAGGCTTACACTCAGCCGGTAGGATCAGTGACTAGTACTATCACCAGATGTGTTGTTTCTATCCTAGGTTCCCTACCAGATCCGAGGAAACTCAACAAGGTTTTAGGAAAGGTTCAAATCCCATTCGGAAGAACACCAGTTGAACAGTCAATAAAGTTTCGTACAGAACGTAACTAAAGCTAGAAGGAAGATGATTCACCAAAGACGGGTGATGATTGTTGATGCACCACACAGCATCAGACAGTAGTAACTATCCGAGAACATTAATTATAATAGTTACATAGTGTGATATAAGCTCGTGTAATAGAACACAAGACATGATACTTGAGGCTAGATAGACACGAGTGAGGATCAAGTACATTAACAATTAACATTAATAACTGTGTACACACTACAAAGGACTTGTGCATTCTTTAGGAACGATAGGAACGGACATTGTGTAGGGTGCAACCGGTCCATGATTAACTGTTATTACCACCGGTGTCTATTTCGATGATCATGAAATGGGATTACCAGAGGTCTACAGAGGCAAGTCAGTATCCGGCAAGATGGTTTCGGCACTGGGTGAGATGTACCTGTTCTGATGTAACGTGCTGTGGTCTAGCCTTGCTAGGATGAGCTGACTGGGTTGTTGTCTGAGAGTCCGATTCTACACACTTTATAGAACACGTCACACATTTTCTTCGCATACACGTCTCATATACGTTACACTTTTCTTTTAATAAATTAATCTTTATTAATTTTTAGAAGCAAGAGTTGTTGAGTATGTTGCGTTGGGGAAGAATGAGAGGGGGCATAGTACAACAGTGAGAGAGTGATAGGAAAAGGTGTCCATTGGCTGATGGAGTGTGTTGGACGGAAGCTGGTGGATTCTCCAGGATATTGATAAGGGAAAAAATATTATAATGTGGGTGTTGACTCTCTTCACTCCAGGGACGACACTTTAAAGGAGGACACGACACCCCCACTAAATGTTCTCCCAGTGTGTGCACTAGATTATATAAGCTACACAAACATTTATAAACATTTAGAATATATACGGACACATTGAGTTTTAAAATACAACAACTGTGTTTATTATTTCTAGTCTTGATGATCATGTGATGATGATGATGATGATTATAATATGGTATACGTAACTTAAGAGGGTACATAGGTCATGCTTCCCCCGGTGAGACGCAGTTCACTGTCAGACTGAAGTTAGTTTGCCTCTGCCTCTCTTCTCCTCAGTCTTTCCAGTTGTCACGATGTTCTCCAATGCCTCTCTTCTCATAACATGATAAAAAAATGTTAGCCTCTTTCTTATTTTTATCTGTAATGTACTCGTTTCATGAGCCTTTTTAAGGCAGTCGTTGTTAGTTATTTTTGCAGTCCAAGGAATTCGCAGCATTCATCTCTGTTGTTTCTAATATCTTCCTAATTTGTTCATTTACATTCCAAGATTCACAGACATACAGCAAAATAGGTTTTATATAGCACTTCAGCACTCTCTTTCTTACATTCAACGATAGTTACTTATTGCATAAAATATTCTTCATTTTCTGAAATGCAGCCTTTGATTGCCCTATTTTGCTCTTAATCTCTGTTGTGCATCTTCCATCTGATGTTATAAATTCCCCTACGTATTTAAAATGATCCACTTGGCAAGGAATTTTCCTTCTATCTCTATTTCACATTTGGGTGGCACCATTTTCTTTGATATCACCATTGTTACTGTTTTCTTGATATTCAAGGAGAGTCCTTTCTTTAAACTCTCTGTTATTACATTGTCCAACAATTTCTTCTCATTATAATTCTGAGTAGAAGCTTAATGACATGGTTTATGAGGTTAATCGTACACAAATCTTCGCATTCAATTGCTCATGGGTCATTTAGTATAGCTATAAATACAGATTTCAGCATATCACTTAGTATTGTTATGGCGTTGAGAACTGCAGATATTGATAATGTCAAATGGTAGAGTGATAGTGAAGTAGAAGAACCAAAAGAGGTTATGTGTGATGTAAGGAAAGATAATAGAAACATTAGATCATCCTATATAATCAAAGACTTTATGGGGGGGGGGGGAGGATGTAGAATACAGAGTTGAAGATACCAACGTCACACAACGGTCGTACGATATAGATGTAAATATTAATAATTATAAAGATACAAGTGGTGAAGAAGATAACATTCAGAGAGAAGGTGTCACAGATACACATTCAGAACAGTAAAAAATCTTCCGTAACAGATAATGTGGACTGGAGTTTTGAAAATTTGAAGATGGTATATGGGAAAGTGATGCTAAGCGAAGAACCAAACTAGCAGATGTAACACAAGATACCAGTGATAAAAGTCTCGTTGATCCAATTGGAGACATGCAACATTGAAAATAACCAGAAGATAGTTGAGGGTGTCAACGATATAACACGGAAATATGCTTGAGATTGTGTAGAGCGGAGAGAGATTCAGGCAGGAAGAATCCATGAAGTCAGTTGCCACAGCAGCACACTTCATTGGAAATAATGTGTTATGGAGACTGGAGGATATTAAAGATGTGAAGTGTGGAGAGTGACGCTGAAGATGAGAATTAAGATATCCGATTTCCAACTGCGTGAGATAGACGCAGATATGAAAACTAACATAAACACAGCAATCTTCCTAACCACAATACAACCACAGAAACAAAAGAAAATGATCTATCCAAAGACACTTATACAGCTAAAGAAACCAAAACAAACACTGATAATAACTGCATAAATGGACACAACCACTGAGATCGATACAATCAGAAAAGAAACCAAAACAACCACTGTAACGGCAGTACCAAAGGAAGCGACTTTAATTGGGGCACACAGAAGCCAACGCAATAAAGGAAACTGGCATATCCAAAGAAATCTACACAAAACAAAACGACAAATCCAAAGACAGACTGATACAACCAACAGAAAATAAACAAAACATCCTAAACACACACACACGCGCGCGCGCGCGCACACACACACACACACACACACACACACACACACACACACACACAGAAAGCAACAAATCAGTGAAGCTGACACCACCTGAGAAAACTAAACAATCAAAAGACACCGGCACAACCACTGTAGACTGATACAACAATATTCTGATACAACCCTAATAAATCACCACAAAACACTGAGAAAAGACCTTGACACAACCAAAAGAAAATAAAAATATCTATAATAACCGATACGGTAAACCTCTCTCTCTCTCTCTCTCTCTCTCTCTCTCTGTCTCTTGTCTCTGTCTCTGTCTGTCTATCTGTCTCTCTCTCTCTCTTACACACACACACCCACACACACACACACACACACACACACACACACACACACACACACACACACACACACAGAGTGAAAATTACACAACCACTGAAAATGACAAGCATTGAGACAACCCCAAGAGCGACATAACCAGTAAAACTGACACAACGTCAGGCTGTCAAAGGAATTCAATACAAACACTGAGCCATCAAGACGCTAAGATAATAAGTAAAACACACACAAAGAAAACGATAAAAACCTAAGAAATCAACACAAAATAAAATACAAATCCATAAAAACTTGTAAAGACATCAACACTGTGTGTGTGTGTGGGGGGGGGGGGGGGGGAGAAGAAGCGAAGTTGTAAACGCCTCCATCAATCCTGTCAGAAATGTAGGGGTGCTGCCGCCAAGCTAATTACTATCATGGATGTGCAACTCCACATGTTAGAGTGGTTATTTGTGACACCGAACAGGCAACCAATTTGTCAGAAGACTAAGGCAACCAGTTTTTCAGACGACTAAATTGATTTCCAGATTTGCTGTCCAGTATGTCAGTAATCACTGTTCCTCGCACTGGTGTTTCTTTTGGGTAACGCATATGATCCACAGAGAAACTCGGGTCAAAATCTATATATCTGAAATAAATATTAAGCCCTTGGATATCGAAGAGTACAGCTGGGAATGGCTCGATACGATATATATAATTAGCCAATCTTGGTACCCCAAAGGAGTGGCAAAGAGAAAATTAGATGTCTAGATTTACTACTGGACTACTAGACATGCAGGTTTTCTCCCCGCCAATACCACCTCTCTTAGTAGTAATTAATCACTCACCAAGGTAAGCATTGCAGTTGCTTCACTTGGAAAAATGTTAAAGATGAACTATGATTTAAAACAAACTACGATCACTTCATTTACTAGCATGATTATTTACAACATGCTGTGGGGTGGGATGATGATACGTATGGTGCTACTCCAGGTACAACATTCGCATATAGTAGGTAAAAAGGTAACACCTGAACGTAACTTCGTGTAGAATGCCTGGATCACTGGCATAACGTCGGAAATTTAGGTGAGATGATGCCTCAGTTACATTAGGATTCCACTAAGGTCCAGTAAAAAACACCTAAGATCCAGTAGGATCAGCCCGTCGGTTTTCTAGACCAATATCCAGTCCTAACCATACCTCGTATCTCACCGTTTTCAGGGTCTACAGCCTGGTGCTCTTGTTGAGAGCTTGGAATACATAATCATGAACGTGTAGTGTCTAAGTTCTGTACCAATACAATCCTAGGTAATTGTCACAATAAATCTTGGATGTCGATCGGTGACAGAAAGTCGCACCAAACGTCTACAAACAGCCGGCATATCTTTAATGTGTTGTTGATCGAGGAAGGACTATACCGCCATACGTCTGCAAGGCGGCAGCCATCCTTTGAAGTTGGAGACACTCTGTCTGGATGTGGGTCGGCTAGATCTTTTGTTGTGGGGAAATTATTCTCCAGATTACAGACGGCGGGACTTTTTGAAGTACCGGGATGATTCCCCAGATGAAAGAGACAGCCAGTCAGTTGTTGACATTAAGTCGGAAATGGAGAGAGAAAAATAGCTTCTAGACTGTCTGCTGTCTGGACAGTTTTGTGACGTCACTCAGACCTAGTATTAAACCAGTTGAGGTAAACAAATTTGGGGTAGTCGACCAAAAGTTGTGAAGCGCTACGGAAGTGTGCCATATTCCTAGTTGTGTATAGAGAGAGACTATAGTGTCTATTGTTGATGTATATCCGCGGACATCTATCCAGTGTGTGATTTCATAGTCTCCATCTACAACAGGAATGGTATTCTATTAAATATATCTACCTTAGATTATTCTTAGGAATAGCATGCAGTACTGTGCGGTGATAGAACGTATTATTAGAGCGTCGGCAATAGTAGCCTATCGCGTAGCTTAAACTAGCTGGTGTGAGATATCATTTAACTCAGTGAGTTAAGGACAATGTAGTGGGATGATATTTAGGAAGATTGAGGATGGTTTAGGGGGATGAAGGTGTCACACGTCGTTCTTGATGATAATATCAAGAAGTTCTTACGATGATATGTTCATGATATTGTCGTGTGATGGTCGTTGTCTAGGTAACGATACTCATGGTGTGTCAATGGAGATATCTAACTGTCTTGCACTATAACTCACCCCCGCAGTGCATATTCACCAGGCATTAAACAAGATTCCGTTGGCGCACATAATCCTTTATTACAGAAATAAGACGGACAAACGGAACATGTTTATACATCCAGAAACAATGTAATCCATATAATATAGATATCCTCCTCACAATTTAACCAGCACATATCAATGCCTTCTCACGGCCTGCTTCTTATCAAATCCACAAGACAGGTAATCCAGCTACTATCCACGTCTGGATCTCCCATAATACAACCCACACATTGGGTTGGAGCCACTGCTCAACTATCCAACCCACTCTGGGTTTAGGCCTGTCTTCACAACTGGGAGAACATCACAACACGGAGATCTCTAACTCCGCTTCTACTTAGACTACCGACCAGTTCGGCATCTACACATTAACTCTCTGAAACGACCTGCCTCGCAGTCGGTCTCTTCTCTCACTCACTTTCCAGTCTCCTGACTTCACACAACACACAACTGTCTTTCGCCCCATCCGCCCAAGGGGTTTTTCCTCTACTCTCACTATTTTATTTCTCAGGACTGGCTGTTTTCTCATGGCCAGGTCAGTCACTTTACTGTCTCCCACTTTCATCTCCATTCTTTCTCATGCCCGGTCACTCACCTCAATGTCAATGACCCAGGCTTATGCCATCACCCCCCTCTTAAAAGCAAACTTCGTTTTCAAATATTGGGAGACTAAAACTTACTAAACATGTGACCCAGACATATAGCCTGGGTAGCCCTAAGTATGGCTGCACCTTACTCTAGCTACCACACTACATAATACATCAAATGCTCATAAGTACACTCCCATATTCCCCACACATAAATACAACCATCTTTCTATCTTGTGTATCAATGCATGACCTAATACATCACATAATAATAATACATCATAGGAAAGCATTATACTTATGTACCCACAGGTCTCTTACTACTTCACGACCCCACAATACTATTTGTGTACCGACCCTATATCAGGTGGTTCTGTTCTTGCATTAACCCTCCTCTGATTCCTGTCGATGCTGTGTCTACCTTTCATGTACCCATGACTCATGGTACCTCTACAATTACAACATCTGTTTGCTATCCCTAGCCCTGGGTCAGTAATGTCGCGAACACTCTTTTGACCTGACTCAACTTTCCTATCTGCATATTGCACCGTTACACTTGAGTCTCTGTTTAGTCTGAACTCTTTATTCAATCTTGGCCCATATATCTGGCATCTTGCTTTCTGCTGCATACGTCTTATGCCTATGTGCCCTGCACATGCACTATCCTGAGCTGTTCTAGTATATCGGTCTCTATTTGCTAAAGGTACTGCTCCTTGCCCACGTGCAGTTCCACTATCTGAAAAACGGCGAGTGAGAACATTGTTCTTCCTCTCGAAGCACCATCTACCTTTCTTTGACTGCCTATGTTCTACTCTCCTACACCCTTGGGAACATTTGTTCAGAGTAGTATCTTGTCTCTGGGATTCACTAGCACTATATTTGGGATCCATTCTCATCTGCTCAGCTGTACTATCCTTGTCCTGAGTTCCTGTGTCTACCTCAAGTGCCTCTTATACCTCAGCTATACTCTCTAATTTAGGTTCTCGTGTGGTAACCACCTCATTATTGCTTACACTATATTTTTGGTCCCAATAAACTACGTCCTCTTCTGTACAATCTTTAACTCCTATAACATTTCCTATGATCAAATCAGCCACTGGTGAGTCCAAAACACACGCTGTCACTCTTCCAGTGATATATGGTGTTTTTACTGTTATTATGGCTACTGGGTAGAACTCTACTGTGCCGTTGAATGTTATGCATCTAATCTTTTTCCCTGTATAATCCGAGGGATCTATTAAACTTTTCCTCACTCCGATAGACGTACATCCGGAATCCCTAATTATTAACGCTGGTCTATCATTGACGAATCCCTGATGCAGCTTCAGACTTCCTCCTTCATGGACTGCTGATCCTGCTTTCACTGTATGACCACATATTAGGACTGGCTGACTGTCTTTTTCAAAAAGAGGTTTGCACCCACTACAATCTTCATTGTTCACCGTCTCAATTACTTGCGCTGCATTTGAGTGCTCTGTTTCTCTCATCATACATTGATGACTGAAATGCCCCTTCTTTCCACATTTGAAACAAGTAATCTCCCTTTTACTGTTGTTCGTTGGTCCATCTGATGGTTGTGCATCACACTCTGCTGCCTTGTGTCTCCAGCTCCCACAATTTCAACATCCGGCATAATTTGGACGTCTCTGGAAGTTCCCTCTTCTATATGGGTACCGTCCTACTCTACCAACATTGTTTCCTCGGAAACCATTATCTTGAAGTTCTTGCTGCTCACCTTTCTGTGCTGAATCCACACTTTTCGCCCTTGGTCTGATGACTGGATTCTGGTCCTGTTTAGTGTACGCTGCACAGACTATTTCCTCACTCATTAGTTTCCCAATAGATACCTTAGGATGTGCAGTCATGTAGTTTTGCCCTAACTGAGACATTGTGTCTATGTCCTTTGGCTTACGTTCCTCAAAGAACGCCACTAAATTGGTATTACATGAAGCTAATACTTTGTCTCTTAACACTACATCTACTAATTTATTAAAATCTTTCCCTACTTCTGCGAGCTCCATCCATTTGTTAAATGTGTTCTTTACTGTGTTAACAAAGTCTGTGAAATCTTGATTTGTCTCTGGCACTAACTGTCTAAACTTTGTTCTATATCCATGCTCAGTGAGTTGGAACTTTGTCAGCAAACGTTGACGTAAGATAGTGTAGTTGTTTCTTTCTTCTACACTACAGGTAAATTGAACATGGTGTCTAGTGCCTTACCCGTAAGAAACTCGCCAAGTCGCATCGCATACTCCTTCTCTGGAATACCTAACGCTTTGGCTGATGCTTCGAACCTGGACAAATAATTTTCAAGTTGGTCCCGGTCTGTAAAATATGGCAGTTTTAATCTCTGTGACGACTGCGAAGGTCTTCTGCTTTCCCCACTTTGACCCTTCGAAGATAGTTCTAGTTTTTTAAAACTCAATTTCAGTTTGCATCTGACACTTAAACTTCTCTTTCTCGATTTCCACCGCATTTGTGTGTTTTAACTTTTCAAGTTCCATTTGTGTGTCTCTCTTCCTGTAGACGCTTGTTTTCTATTTCAGCTAGTTTTACTTGTGTCTCTTCCTGTAGACGCTTGTTTTCCATTTCAGCTAACTTTACTTCCTGGAGACGTTTGTTTTCCATTTCAGCTAGTTTTACTTGTGTCTCTTCCTGTAGACGCTTTGCCTCGCGTTCATTATGCCTCTCCTCTCTTTCCGTCTGTTTTTGTTCTTTTGCTTCTGCATACTCCTGTAACTCTTTACCTTTCAAGCCTATTCGTTCACCTGCTTCAATATATTCCATTAAAGTAGGCATCTTGTACTTGTGGACACGTTGCTGTCAATCAGCCAACTATAAATGTGACGACTCTGCTGTTAGTCTTTGTGTCACTTCCCTACGTACACCAGCACTCCCTGTGTACGTAAATTCGTAGTGTTAAAATATCACTCTGTACTCACCCAGTCACTCTATACGCACTAGGTAGTGAGGGAAAATATCCTCCCTCGCATATATCTATAACAAATAGTTGTATAACATTTCTGGAAATATTGTTAAACATACATATAAATACATATACAAACAAATGGATGATAACAATAAGTGTTTTCTATAAAAACGTTAGACTCACAAGCCAAGTACACGGAGACGGTGATCACAAAGAAATAAACCACAGTAACAACCACAAGCTTGTGTAAGGACACCCACAGTGCGCGTAAAATATAAACTGACTCAGACCACTAGACAGTAGATACGACGAAAGATCACAATAAAAATAAATATCCGAACACAGCAAATATCATATGCACATATTATGAAAAAATGAGAAAAAAAAATAATTTATAGCATCAAAATATACACAAATCTGACGTCAGACAACACGTCTCTAGATATTAGTTAGGACTTCAGTGCCACTGCACGACACGATAACTCATTAACGTTTTCCTCACAAAAATATCGTAAGCACCAGAAAGAAAATCAATTTTTGTGCTGTCTCCCGGCTCTCGAGAAACAACCCAAAAAATCCCCTTCACCTGACAACCACTGGACCACATACACGTAATTTCGTAACAACCGACAACAATAAATATCACGATGGGAGCAAACAAAATGTCCAAATGGCTGGCCGACAATAATGTTCTTCTTAACCAGTTCAAAAGTTTTTCGTTCCGTTGTTAATTGTTTTTAATAGTTTCCCACAATCGGCTGGAAATGTCTACGACACTAGATTTCAAACTGACTGATTGATTTGTTGAGTAGTTCCTGAATTCACGTGGTGATCACAAGTTCCAACTGTCGACAAAAGTTGAAGATGATAGTGATATCCAAACTGTTCTGTCTCGACACAGTCCGTAACGTTATTGTACTTTCTCTGTACGTGGTGGCACCACAGTAATAATCCAAAGTGTTCTTTCGATCTGTTGTTACTTTCGTTGCAGAGATGGCGCTTCGCTGTATCATTTATGTGATAGACTCACGTTTAAAGGCAAAGTTCAGCACACACAAAAAAAAAATAATGCCACCAAATATCCAGCGCTTTAAATTTTTATATATAAATCCTTATTGGCAAAGAAATACAACCATGGTTGTGATGACGATACGTTAAAAATGTTTGCTCATAACAGAATAATGATGACAATAGTAGAACAGTTCAACAAAGACGAAACATTAAATCTGGCTTTCTATCAAAACAACCTTGTTTTGTTCATTCACAATGAGTCATCTTGACCACACTAGGCCGTGGAAATTTTCCTGAGTATCTTTCCTCCTTCCACCCCCAACTCACAATGTCACCTCAATTTCTCTTTATCACTCTCAGTTAAAAATTCCTCCGTAAAACACAGTTTCCACACAACCTTGACAGCCCCAGCACCCGGCTGTGGTAGGTGTACCGTTACTACCCCCTTCAGTCACCTGTTCTCGTAAACAGCGCTGGCCCGATTTGTCCGTGGAAACTCACAATTTCCCCCGTCCTGTCACCCC
Organism: Cepaea hortensis; assembly: GCA_963921405.1. Taxonomy (NCBI): domain Eukaryota; kingdom Metazoa; phylum Mollusca; class Gastropoda; order Stylommatophora; family Helicidae; genus Cepaea; species Cepaea hortensis. The sequence continues at coordinate 114,451,933 of OY992879.1, forward strand.
TCCCGGTGATTCAGAAATGTCGAATTTCTCTATTTTCCAAACATATACTTCCCCAGTACCTGGACGCTGGTGTACCCACCCGTCCTATTTGCTGCGTCAATCAATCTCGAACTGTCGACCTACGAACACACAGTGCGCTTGTCTTCGCGCACAAGCAAAATGTCCCACCACGCACAGGATGTTGCGACGAAATTGCTCACTGTCTTAAATCTTTGGTTCAATCCTGTCTTTATCACCGACAGCGACAATGTCCACTTGTGATGCTCCGCTCTTGTCGCAAACACTGTTTTGTCCACGCGACAATTACCTGTGCTGTCCGCTAGCACTTCTGTCTCTTGACCTATAAACACATGCGCCTGGCCTCTCAATCCGACATTCCGTGCTGTTTGTGACTAGACACCCCTGTCACTGCAATCGACTCTCCCAGTTGATTTGTGCTGCGTTAATTCTCCTGGCGCCCAGCCTCGTCTGTTTACATGTGCTGACCGTCGTTAATTTACCTGTAGTGTAACCTTCTCGCGAACTGTCTGTTATCTTTAGTATTACTGCCTGGTATCTCGTGAACTCTGTCCTTGACACACACGCACAAAAGAGTTGCTGTTAATCTCTTGACGCAGTACTGTCTAAATTGCTGGAACGGAGTCACAGATACTAACTCCTCTCTTTCAGCGAAGAGCCCACAAATATCTCAGAATGACACCAATGTCTATATTGTTCTTGACCGTACGTAGCCTTCCAGATACTCCTTACTAAGCGACGAGCCACCAGAATGTCACACGTCGTTCTTGGTGATAATATCAAGAAGTTCTTACGATGATATGTTCATGATATTGTCGTGTGATGGTCGTTGTCTAGGTAACGATACTCATGGTGTGTCAATTGAGATATCTAACTGTCTTGCACTATAACTCACCCCCGCAGTGCATATTCACCAGGCATTAAACAAGATTCCGTTGGCGCACATAATCCTTTATTACAGAAATAAGACGGACAAACGGAACATGTTTATACATCCAGAAACAATGTAATCCATATAATATAGATATCCTCCTCACAATTTAACCAGCACATATCAATGCCTTCTCACGGCCTGCTTCTTATCAAATCCACAAGACAGGTAATCCAGCTACTATCCACGGCTGGATCTCCCACAATACAACCCACACATTGGGTTGGAGCCACTGCTCAACTATCCAACCCACTCTGGGTTTAGGCCTGTCTTCACAACTGGGAGAACAACACAACACGGAGATCTCTAACTCCGCTTCTACTTAGACTACCGACCAGTTCGGCATCTACACATTAACTCTCTGAAACGACCTGCCCCGAAGTCGGTCTCTTCTCTCACTCACTTTCCAGTCTCCTGACTTCACACAACACACAACTGCCTTTCGCCCCATCCGCCCTAGGGGTTTTTCCTCTACCCTCACTATTTTATTTCTCAGGACTGGCTGTTTTCTCATGGCCAGGTCAGTCACTTTACTGTCTCCCACTTTCATCTCCATTCTTTCTCATGCCCGGTCACTCACCTCAATGTCAATGACCCAGGCTTATGTCAGAAAGGAATGTGAAATGGTAGGATCTTCCAGTAGGACATCTGCTGGGTTTCTACACTGTTCCTTTAGTCTTTCCTTGTATTACCATGACTCCGACCGAAGTGATGAGCTCCTCGGCCTTATAACAGAGTTTGGTTCTCTTTTATTTTTTCTGAGTGCGGCCGGTGGCACTAAAGGTCGGAATCGGGTTGCTCTCACCAGGTTTGTTCTTCCTTCAACAGGTTCCACTCGATTATTCCACGTTATTCTACCAAGAAGCTAGCAACAAAGTCATAGAAAGTCATGGCTCGAGTATTGAAAGCAGAGTTTACTGAGAGGCTTTTGCACTGGGCCCATAACCCAGATAGTCTGCAGGAACCTGGCCTCTGCTGAGCAGGAAATTATTATTATATAAAGGTGTTTATTAAGTGATAGTTTACATCACATTAAATTCAGGACACTGAAAATAACACCTGTACCAGGAACACTAGTAAATATAAATACCTGGAACAGTAACCTTGTGTGTTAACATTGGGGAATTCTTACAACAAGTGAAATACTAACATTTAGATTTTCCAAAGTGACAGTAACAATAATTTTAGGATTCTCTGATCACAGAAATTTTATGAACAGAGTAGTTACACAGTGTGTGTTGGATCGATGTTCAATATTGGACTGTTTTCCAATATTGAGGACCAAGCATCCTGATTGTCCACGAGCTATCTGAGGAAGTCGACACTTGGCCTGAGAGACACATCATCTGGGTGAGGTTTTCTGTCCCTGATATGGTGTTGTGTTGTGGCCAGTACGATAATGAAGCAGACTGTGCTCCTTGACTGTTCGGTCTGATTCTGCATACACACTAGATTATACGACAGACATTCTACTCATAAACTTCGCACATACATGACACTTTTCTCTATTAAACTAAATTGTTGTTTTGTTAGAGCTAGTGTTGTGTAGTGTGTTTTCGGGAAAAGAATGAGAGGGGGCTTGGTACAGTAGTAAGAGAGAGAGAGAGAGAGAGAGAGAGAGAGAGAGAGAGAGAGAGAGAGAGAGAGAGAGAGAGAGAGAGAGAGAGGGATCCAGGGACCGACGGGGTTTTGTGGACAGAAATCAAGAAGATCCTCAAGATAGTGATATGGGGTTAAAAGGATGTCGATGTTGATTCCCCTCACCCCAAGGACGACATTATAAATAATATACATTACTGGGGGATCGACACCGGTTATTTTGACACGGGATTTCTTGACACGGGATATTTTGACACGGGATATCTTTACAGGGATATCTTGACACGGGACGGTGATATCAGATTAATGAGAATCCAGCTAGGGTGAATGTGAATAGGAGTTAAGACACATATCTTACCTGTTCACACTTCACACGTCTACATAGGTCTTTGGTCCTAATTCTACTCTTGTCATTGAGAGATTGTGTTGTGTTGTGCTGTGTGGTGTTAAATATATAGATACATTTTAATTAGTGATTATCTATATATTTGATTTGGAGATAATTTGCACACAACCTGCTGACTTAACTCTCTGAAATATGACCACTCCTAAACTAACTATGGCAGAACTAAGGGCAAAATGGGAAGAAATGGGCTTGTCGGGTTCTGCACTAACAGATTACATACAGGAGGTGGAGAGGGATTTTCGTCAAGCAGAAGGGGAAGATCGGAAGTCCGAGATGGAATTGAAAAAGATGGAGTTTGAAACTAGGAAACTTGAAGCTGAGCAAGCAGCTAAGAAACTTGAAGTTGAAAAAGCTGCTAAGAGATTGGAAGCTGAACAAGAAGCTCAGAAACGGGAGCATGAGTACCGAATGCGGGAACTCGAGCTTAAGAGACAATCTAGTGGGGAAACTGAGGGAGTAGTGGGAGGTTCCTCTCTCCCTGGCTCAACCCCAATGGGTGGACATAGTTACCATGCTATGAAGTTTCCTTTGGCTGTCTACGAAGAAGATAAAGAGAAGATCGACCAGTATTTACAACGCTTCGAGGCCATGTCGGTTGCTATGGGTCTGGATCGTGACAAATGGTATCTTAAGCTGTCCCAGTGATTACGCGGGACCGGTTACGAGGTGTATTCTCGCCTGCCGCCAGGACACGAGAAAAATTACGATGAATTGAAAAAGGCTCTGCTGAAACGTTTCGAAGTTACGTCACATACCTACCGAAAAAAATTTTGATCGGCGAAACGAGAACCGGGAGAGTTGTTTGCCGCCTACAGCCTGAGTCTGAAATCCTATCTCCATAAGTGGATGGATTTGGCTGAGTTCGCGCATGACTATGAGAGTCTGGAAGAGCTCATGATAGTCGACCAGATGCGAAAACAAATGTCGAAACCTCTCAGGACATTCTTGAGAGAACAAGAGGCGGAACGTATTGACATCGTGACGAAATTGGCAGAACGGTTCGTCGAGGTACATGGGGAGGCACGAGAAAACCTTTCCACAAACACCAAAAGTCAGGAGAAACATGACCGGATGAAATCTAAAAACACAGGAACCAAGAAAGTGGAACCATATGTTAAAACTTCAGAGGAGAATTTGGAGAAAACGAAGGAGGGAAGCAAGAGCACCTCGAGTTCTTCACCAAAACGACCGTGGTCGGAGAAGTGGTGTTCAATTTGTAAGTCGCCCTCTCACAATACGAGGTAATGCAAATCGAAGACTAAGAGCCCTCACTTCGCGGCGTGTAAAGTGGCTCCAAAGGAGGTTGGCACTGAAAATGCTGAGTCGACAAGGAAGCTCACAACCAGGAGAGCTCACCGAAGTCCGGCACTAGAAAATCTAGGACAGGGAAATGGTGTAAACACTGTAGGTCGAACACGAATAATGCTAAAGACTGCAGGGTTAAGTCAGGAGACTCTCATTTCGTCGTGTGCCCAGTAGAACCTAAGGTGGAGGCCACCGAACAGGTCGAGGCCGAAGAAGAGACTCCAGACCAGGATAAACTACCTGTAGTGGAATTGATAGAGGTTAATGGCCGTCAAGTGGAGTGTTCGTATGGCACTGGACTGGACGGGGAGGCCATGATTTCTGCGGATCTGGTACACCCAGAACAATTCACAGGTGAGACTATGGAGATACAGCCTGCGCAGAAGAGTGCTGTCGCCATAAAGTTGCCAATCGCCAAAGTGGAGATTAAGTCAAGATATGTCACCGGCACAACCAAGGCCGCTGTATTGACCGATCCCATTTTTCCCGTCATCCTCGGTTGCCGGTACGTCTTTCTGGGAATGCCTAGGGAGCCAATCCATATGGGAGCAATTCAGACTCGCTCTCAGACGAGAACTGATCAGGCAGAAGCAATTGTCACTAACCCACTGTCGGGGGAGTTGCGACCTGCCCAGAGTGAGGATGCAACCTTGCGTCCTTGCTACAAGAAGCTGCAGAGAAGTGCTGATCCACCAAAAACGGGGGCAGTACTACATAAAGAATAGGATACTCTACATGACAGCTGGAAGGGGAGACAACCTACACGGTCAGTTGGTGGTCCCGAAGTCCTACCGTTCCCAGATTCTTCACATGGGGCATACCATCTCATTTAGTGGGCATATGGGTATTGCCGCCACTATGCAGCAAAGTTCCTGCCATTAATATTGGCCGGGAGTGACCGGTGATGTGCGTCGGTATGTGAAGTCATGCCCTCAGTGCCAGAGGGTGGCACCGAAACACTGGACAGCGCCGGTGATCTTAGGTGAAATGCCCATCATGAACTCTCCTTTCGAGAGGGTAGCCATCAATATCGTGGGTCCTAGGACTAGGAAGAGGAACATCTACTTAATCACAATGGTGGATTGCTGTACCATGTGGGGTGAAGCCATACCTTTGACCACAATTGTCTCGAAACGAGTGGCTGACGCACTGATGGAGGCCTTTACCAGATTAGGATTCCCTAATCAAATTCTGATGGACAGTGTGTCCCACTTTTGTGGGAAACTCATGGAGGAGGTGTTTAGGGCGTTCCACTCTAACCATATACATACCAACCCTTACCACCCTCATGCCAATGGACAAGTAGAGCGTTTCAACGGCACGTCGATGACAATGCTCCGGAAAATGGCACAGGACAAACCTGATAGGTGGGATGAATTTATCCCAGCAGCGCTTTTTGCCTATCGGGAAGTACCTCATGGCTCAACAGGACTACCACCCGCTACTTTGCTGTTTGGTCGTCCAATCAAAGGGCCGTTGGAAGCCATGTTGAGGAGTTGGACTTAGGAGGGGACGTCAGAAGAAGTGATCTCCTCTTATAAATACGTGGAGGAACTGAAAGAAAACCTTCACAAGGGATGGACTCTGGCAACTCAGAACTTGAGAAAGGCCAGAAAAAGACATGCGGCTTACTACAACCATAGGTCTAAAGACAGATCTCTAGAGGTGGGAGACAAAGTCTTGTTGCTACTCCCAACGGGAACCAACAAACTGGAGATAGGTTGGCAAGAACCATTTCCCGTGGAAAGGGTGATATCCAGAACCAACTATCAGAATCGGATCCTGGGGAAGTCGAAGATTTTCCATATTAATCTCCTGCGGAAGTACGAGGAGAGACCCGGAGACAAAGCAGCCCACCTTATGTCAATGGCAGTCGCAGTGGAGACTGAAACGGGAACCAACGAGGGCAGGGAATATCCCCTGGTACACCAGGAAACCTATAGGGATGTACAAGTGAACCCTGATCTGACTTCCCAGGAGAGGGAAAAGATTACCCAGGTTCTCGAGTCTCAAAAGCAAATACTGACTGATAAACCAGGAAGAACGAGGTTGATTGAATTCGAGATGACCTTGACCACCCAAGAGCCTGTTCGCCAAGAGGTTTACCCAGTGCCATTCTCTAAAGAAAAGGCCCTGGAGGAGGAACTACAGAAACTGCTGAAGGATGACGTGATTGCGCCTTCCACATGCACATACAATGCGGGGGTGGTTTTGTTACGCAAACCAAGTGGAGAACACCGGTTGTGTATAGACTATCGACTTCTGGACAGTCATACTCAATTTCAGGTGAAACCTTTGCCGAATCCAACTCAGTTATTCGCTAGGCTCCATAAGGCTAGGTACTTCTCAAAAGTGGATCTGAGTTGGGGTTATTATCAGATCCCGGTCAAACCAGAGGTTCGACCCCTGCTAGCTTTCAGTACTCCCAGTGGACACTATGAATTCAAGGCCATGCTCTTTGGACTCAGCAATGCTCCTAGTGTGTTTACTTGTATGATGAGGACCTTGCTAGATCCCTTACAGGATCCATCCATTATCTCGTTCATGGATGAGATACTGATTGCTAGTGACAGCATGGATGACCATTTGCAATCCTTGGAGAGAGTTTTCATTAGGCTCAGGGAAGCAGGGTTTACCGCTCGCCCAACCAAGTGCATGATGGGTTACAAGACTCTGGAATTTCTAGTTCACACCATCACTCCAGGACAAATTGTCCCGGACGAGAAGAACCTAGAAAAGATCAGACGTGCTCCAAGGCCAAAAACGAAGAAAGATGTGTGATCCTTTCTCTCCTTGTGTGGGTTTTACCAAAAATTCATCCCACATTTCACTGAATTGGGAGCTCCATTAACGGAAACTTTGAAAAAGGGATTCCCGGATCAAATCAAATGGACACCCGAGTGCGAGAATGCATACAGTCAGTTGAAGGAGGCCTTGGTCAGAAAACCTGTTTTACAGCTACCCGACCTTTCCAAGCCATTTGTGTTGAGAACAGATGCAAGTGGGATTGGAATTGAGGCAGCCTTGTTACAGGAAGGGAAAGACGATGCTTCGGTTTTGAAACCAGTGGCATACGCAAGCAAGAAACTTCTCCCGGCTGAAAGAAATTATTCGACCGTTGAGAGAGAGTGTTTGTCTCTCGTATGGGCCGTGCAAAAATTCCAGCCCTATTTGTATGGCGTTCAGTTTCGGGTCCAGTCGGATCATCAACCTTTGATGTTCCTGGCCACTTCTCAGAAGCTCAACGCCCGTTTGATGCAGTGGTCGTTGCTGCTTCAGCCCTACCACTTGACATTGGAGTATATACCTGGGAAGGAAAATGTTGGAGCTGATTTCCTGTCTAGACATCCAGCTCCGGAAGACGAGGACTAGATCATCTGGATCGAACCTCCAATGAGAAAGAGTTGATGCGGACTACTCTCTTAGGAGGGGACCTATGTCACACGTGGGAGACTCTGTGGCGAAGTGGTCAAGCCGTGTGACTCGTACTACGAAGGTTGTGGGTTCGATTCCGGGCCGCACCCTTCGGTTTACGAGTTAAATGTTTCGGAGACTCCTGTGGGTCGTCGCTAAAAGCTACGGAGTTCGTGCTTTGTGCAACGCTTTTCGTGCTGCGGAAAGAGACCGAGCCATATGGGATAATACCCGGTGCAATGAAGTCGACCCTGTCGACTTTTAAGCGACTTTTAAGGGGCCTATGTCACAATAAATCTTGGATGTCGATAGTTGACAGAAAGTCGCACCAAACGTCTACAAACAGCCGGCATTTCTTTAATGTGTTGTTGATCGAGGAAGGACTATATCGCCATACGTCTGCAAGGCGGCAGCCATCCTTTGAAGTTGGAGACACTCTGTCTGGATGTAGGTCGGCTAGATCTTTTGTTGTGGGGAAATTATTCTCCAGATTACAGACGGCGGGACTTTTTTTAAGTACCGGGATGATTCCCCAGATGAAAGAGACAGCCAGTCAGTTGTTGACATTAAGTCGGAAATGGAGAGAGAAAAATAGCTTCTAGACTGTCTGCTGTCTGGACAGTTTTGTGACGTCACTCAGACCCAGTATTAAGCCAGTTGAGGTAAACACATTTGGGGTAGTCGACCAAAAGTTGTGAAGCACTACGGAAGTGTGCAATATTCCTAGTTGTGTATAGAGAAAGACTATAGTGTCTATTGTTGACGTATATCCGCGGACATCTATCCAGTTTGTGATTTCATAGTCTCCATCTACAACAGGAATAATCATATGGTATTCTATTAAACATATCTAACTTAGATTATTCTTAGGAATAGAATGCAGTACTGTGCGGTGATAGAACGTATTATACGAGCGTCGGCAACAGTAGCCTATCGCGTAGCTTAAACTAGTTGGTGTGAGATATCATTTAACTCAGTGAGTTAAGGACAATGTAGTGGGATGATATTTAGGAAGATTGAGGATGTTTTTTTTTTTTTAGGGGGGGGGGGGATGAAGGGAGTGTGAAATGGTAGGATCTTCCAGTAGGGCATCTGCTGGGTTTCTACCCTGTTCCTTTAGTCTTTCCTTGTATTACCATGACTCACACCGAAGTGATAAGCTCTTCGGCCTTATAACAGAGTTTGGTTCTCTGTTATGTTTTCTGAGTGCGGCCGGTCGCCTACACTCACCTAATAAAGGTCGGAATCGGGTTGCTCTCACCAGGTATGTTCTTCCTTCAACAGATTCCACTCGATTGTTCCACGTTATTCTACCAGGAAGCTAGCAACAAAGTCATAGAATGTCATGGCTCGAGTATTGAAAGCAGAGTTTACTGAGAGGCTTTTGCACTGGGCCCATAACCCAGATGGTCTGCAGGAACCTGGCCTCTGCTGAGCAGGAAATTATTATTATATAAAGGTGTTTATTAAGTGATAGTTTACATCACATTAAATTCAGGACACTGAAAATAACACCTGTACCAGGAACACTAGTAAATATAAATACCTGGAACAGTAACCTTGTGTGTTAACATTGGGGAATTCTTACAACAAGTGAAATACTAACATTTAGATTTTCCAAAGTGACAGTAACAATAATTTTAGGATTCTCTGATCATAGAAATTTTATGAACAGAGTAGTTACACTGTGTGTGTTGGATAGATGTTCAATATTGGACTGGTTTCCAATATTGAGGACAAGCATCCTGTTTATCCACGAGCTATCTGAGGAAGTCGACACTTGGCCTGAGAGACACATCATCTGGGTGAGGTTTTCTGTCCCTGATATGGTGTTGTGGTGTGGCCAGTACGATGATGAAGCAGACTGTGCCCCTTGACTGTTTGGTCTGATTCTGCATACACACTAGATTATACGACAGACATTATACTCATACACTTTGCACATACATGACACTTTTCTCTATTAAACTAAATTGTTGTTTTGTTAGAGTCAGTGGTGTGTAGTGTCTTTTCGGGAAAAGAATGAGAGGGGGCTTGGTACAGTAGTAAAAGAGAGAGAGAGGGAGGGATCCAGGGACCGACGGGGTTTTGTGGACAGAAATCAAGAAGATCCTCAAGATAGTGATATGCGGTTAAAAGGATGTCGATGTTGATTCCCCTCACCCCAGGGACGAGATTATAAATAATATACGACAGTAATACATACAATCTATCACCTACATACACAAACCCACAATGACAAGTCTGGCAGTGTCTCTCTTCCAGCTTTACTGCGTTTACTCTCTTTTTTTATATCTCTCTCTTACTGTCGAGTCGGGGAGGACTTTCCCGTAGTCGAACAAGGCTTTAGTTACACCTCCGGCCTTCCCTTTTACCGGTCCAGTCAGAAGAAATTAACTGTGTTAAGACCATGTCACGTAATCAGACACCCAGTTCTTTGCAGCCGCTCCTTGAAAAATTGTTTCGGCAGATCAAATGGTCAGTGGTGTTATTACATGAGTGACTGCTTGCCAAGCTTAAGTGCCGGGGATCGGCCTCAGTGCCAGGCCGAAGTGAGTTTCAATGATCACTCGTTTACCACGCACTGAAAGGACTAAGCGCACCATATACCCGTTTCAGATTGTGGGTAATGTCTACACCACTACCCATCTGCTTCAAACGCAATCAATAGACAATATGCCTACGCACGCTGCTCATAAGAACAAAATAGCACAACACCCTATTCATCCTGGTGAGTTACCATTGACATTTAGTGCTTCAAGCATTTAATAAACATTATGCATGACACATGACAGTATGCATAGCAACAATTCAAAATGGGCATATAATGATATTCCTAATAATAGCATAACGAATGAGATATTAATACGCTTATAAACAGTGAAATGAGACAATGAACAGTTCTCATAGGAGTAACAAACACGGGACAGTCAAAATGCAGGTCTGTCCTAATCTGTTGTTACGTATCCACTTTCGTGGTAAAGAATTAAATCACATAAACTCTTTTGACTATATTATGTACAACAAAATGCTCTCATAGAAGTGACAAACATCTGACAAGACAAATGAAAGTCAACAGTATATCCAGAAAATAGCAACACGTTTAAAATCTGCCTAACATAAGGTTCCTACTTGTGTAAGCATAATAACAAAATTATAGAAATATGCTATATACAGAAACATGAGAAATACTAGTTCTCGTTGAAATAGCCTATAACAGACTAATGAAGGTCCCGAATTTACATGCTGTCATTGGGGATTAGAACCTAACATTCCTAGAAACCTCTAACAGCATAAGAATCAAACGTATGAAATATAGACATATAATTCTTTCATACCTGATCCTCTTATCTGTAGGGTAACTTTGATTTTGCTGATCTGACATTGGCTGTTTAGCCATGTGTGTTTCCAGACCAGCCGTAGTGTCTGTCCGGTCGAACTTTGTGTCTTGATTCAGTCTGAATTATCCCACGTGCTGGCCAGTTCTCATACCTGCACGGTCATAAATTCTCCTTATCCGTCAAACCCTTTATACATTTGATCGCTGGACACGCACTTCAATCCGTGTGAAGGCTCCAGACAGTCCGACAATATGTTTACCCCGGGAGTCTTATCAAGCAGGAATTTGCACCTGTAATCTGCTGATGAACAATATGGCCTTCTAAGACGTCAAATTTGATCTTGTCCAAGCGTAGAAACCAGATCGTGGTCGTTTTGTTCAACGCACGCAATGTTGCATATTAGATTTGTAAATGTTGAGATAACCGTTTATTCTTCTGTTCATTCATCCTTTGTGTTTGTGGAATGCGAGGCATTCTGGAGGAATTGCGTCATTCTATGACAACCCCTAAGAAAATACATTTAGCTACATTGTTAGAATATACCAAACAGACATTCAGAGATATAAACGAACACATCAAACATTTCATCTTCAACAACACAGTTCACAGTATACATTATAAAACACTAATACAAGAAAGACCGAGTAGATGTGGAAGGCAAAGGGAAACCACCACATTATCTTCCCAAGACTTCATGGCAAAGCATATATCAGAATTTGTGAACGACGTTAATGGCTGTCTTAGGACATCCTCGTCCGGTAGGGACAGTCATGAACCATAGGTGACACCAGACCGTCATCCAGCCACTGAATAGCAAAATCATAAACAAAATAAATAAATTCAGAGTAGGAACGGGGAAATTATTTTGGACATTAAATGAGCTAGGAAAGTTGAACAATGTTCTAAGAGAGATGGATAGCATGAAATTGAATATACTAGGCGTTAGTGAGATGAGATGGAAGGGATCGGGCAAAATTATAGCTGACAACCACACAATAATTTATTCTGGAGGGGATACACATGAAAAAGGTGTACGAATAATGTGTGTGTCTTTCCTCTCGTGCCCAAGGCGGCGCATAGGGCAGAAGTTGTGGCTCTCCATGTTTGTGCGAAGCGTCAAACATTTGGAGCCAGAAATCTGATTCTGTAACAGTTGGGAATTTTATGATAGCGGAATGTCAAGCCGCCGATCAACCGTCTTTAGTCAAGCTAGAAGAAAACACTTCCTGCCATCTTGGCCCAAGCCGGAAACTCTTTCACGACGAAAAATACGAATAGTATTAGTACGAATACGAATAATTATACGAATAATTCGTATGAATAATTTTTAAAAATTATATAATATATAGTGATATAGTGATAGCCGAGAAACATTGGGAATATAAAAGAGATCTCCATAACATTTTTGTGGATTTTAAAAAGGCTTATGATAGTGTCCATAGGAATAGTCTATGGAATGCTATGCAGGAATTTGGAATACCAAGGAAGTTAATCAACATGACCAGACTATGCATGGAAGATACTTATAATATAGTAACATATAAAGGCAGGAAATCAGACCCCTTCCAAATAACATCTGGCTTGAAACAGGGTGATGCACTATCGCCGCTACTCTTCAATCTGGCTCTAGAGAAAGTTGTAAGGAAGGTAAAGGAGGAATGTGATATTGGAGGAACATCCAAGCTGCTTGGTTATGCAGATGATATAGATATTATAGGGCAAAGTGAACAAAAGACATTGGAAATATTGACTCACTTAAAGGAAAATGCCCAACAGATGGGGCTGGTTATCAACCAAGATAAGACAGAATATATGGTAATTTCAAGAGACGGAATGGCTAGAAACTCTGGCCACATACAAATAGATAATATGACCATTAAAAGAACGGAAACATACAAATACCTGGGTACGATCTTCAACTGCTCCAACATCATAAGGGAAGAAATACAAACTAGAATCAACTCTGGAAATAAGATATACTATGCACTACAACATCTACTAAAATCAAAGGCGCTATCTCGTAACACCAAAATCACAATATACAAAACACTGATCAGACCAGTTGTGCTGTATGGCTCTGAAACCTGGAGTACAACGAAAGGAGACGAAGCCTTGTTACAAACCTTTGAGAACAAAATTTTAAGACGCATCTTTGGACCCATTAGGGATACACAAAGTGGAGAGTGGAAAAGAAGAAGTAACAAAGACATTTATGATCTGTTTAAGTCCCCGCTAATCACTGGTATCATGAAGGCTAATAGACTACAATGGCTGGGGCATATAGAAAGAATGGAAGATAATAGGGAAACAAAACTCGCTTACACTCAGGAAATAAATGACCGTAGACCCCGAGGTAGACCAAGAAGGCGATGGAGAGATAATACATGTACAGACCTACAAGCACTTGGAATCAACGACTGGCAAGAGAAGGTCCACCAGAGAGACGAATGGAGACGGATTGTATTTGCAGCAAAGAACCTCAATGGCTCGGAACGCTGAAGAAGAAGAAGATAGTGATAATATAATTATATTATAATTATATACGAATAATTAAATAAAAATTAGTACGATTAATACTTGACGAAAAAACAGCCAAGTCACTTTTTAATGGATACTGGTGTATTTCAGATAGAGTTATTATGATCAAAATCAAAGGCAAACCAATAGACATAAATATTATACAAGTATATGCACCAACAACAAGCAGTAGTGATGAAGAAATACAACACTTTTAGGACGAAATAGAAATGAAGATGGCTCAAATTGGATCACAGGAAATAAAAATAATACTGGGAGATTTTAATGAAAAAGTAGGAAAGAGGAAAATGGAGGATGTAGTGTGGAGTTATGGTTTAGGTACAAGAAATTAAAGAGGGGAAAAGCTAATTGAATGTTCAAATATCAATGATATGATAATTGGAAACACGTGATTTAAACACCATAAAAGAAGACTATACACATGGAAAAGCCCAGGTAAGAAAATACGCAACCAAATTGACTACATACTAATTAATAAAAGTTTTAGAAATGCTTTAATTAATGTAAAGACAATGCCTGGTGCTGACTGTAATAGTAATCATGTACCACTATGTGGACAAATAAAAGTAAGGTTAAAGAGAGGGCAAAAGATGGTTAGGAACATGAGACTTAATAAAGAGGTTCTGAAAGTAGATAAAGAAATTCAAGAACAATACAGGGTGACTGTGACAAATAGGTACAATGCAATAGCTAAAATACGGAACATAAATGAACAACGGGAAATGTTAAGAGACTCCATTCATCAAACTATACAAAGAAATATTACCGGAGAGAAGCCAAATAACTAAGAAAACATGGATGAATGAAGAAATCTTAAAGCTGATGGACAAAAGAAAACAGAGTAAAAATGACACACAAGAATACGCTAAGATAAATAAAGAAATAAATAATAAATGTTGGAAGGCAAATGAAAGTTGGTTAGACGAGCTGTGCAAAACAAATTGAATTAAATGCCATTAAAGATACAAAAAATGTGAACAGACAAATCAGTGAGCTCACGAGGAGAAAAATAATAAATACAGGGTGTTTGAAATCAAAAACAGGAGAGATATTATTGGAGGAAGGTTCTATAATGAAGAGGTGGAATGAGTATATAAGAGAATTATATGATGGACCGAGCCTGAACCGCAAGCTAAAGCCAGCAGTCCAACCACAACGCCCAAGAATGAAATACTATACCGTCGGATCTCTGAAGGAGGCACAGAATACCCAGTCGACAAGGAGGAACTCAAGCGCGCGGAATTCAGAAGGCGCTGGGAAGAAAAAGAAAAGAAGAAGCCTAAAAAACTCCGGGGGAAACCGATGGTATACCCAGTAGTACACTACAACTGTGAGGCCGACTTCGAGTACTATATCGAGGACGATGAAATTGTCCCATGGCTGACCACGGAGGAAGAAAACGCTAGGCAGCAGATACGCAAACGCAACGAGGAAAACAGGCGTTAGTAGGAAAATGAAAAAGTCGAACAAGTCCTACAGAAACTACACAAGAAAGGAGACAAAAAGACCAAATAAAAAGTCCCTTTAAGGACTGCAACCAATCAAGCCAGGAGCCTGCACCAACAAAGAAAACATGCACAAAAGACAGCCGCCGACCGATCCCCCAGCTGGAGTGGGATAACGAAAAGTCCTTATAAGGACTGCAGCCAGACGAGCCAGGAGCCTACACCAACAAAGAAAACAACAACAACAGAAGAGCACAAAGGATAGCCGCCGACCACTGCTGACGTCACAGACACAAACGCTACATAACCAGTCCGAGATAGGACTCACAAGACAAGAATTAGGGCTAATAAACCCACAAAAACCACGTACCTCAACAATAACCACAGCTGATAAAGCAGGTTAGACGAGGTCGAATTTGGAATTTTTGTTTTTGAAATGGAATCGGAATCGGAGAAAGGGAAGAATTAACAGAAGAAAGTAACTTAGAAGGTGCACCTATTCTAAAAGAAGAAGTCGCTGACGCTATGAAACATATGAAGAAAGAAAAAACAGCTGGGCCAGATGAAATCACAACAGAAGAATTAGAAGTATTGGGAGAATTTGGAGTAGATATATTAACCAAAATGTTGAATGATATTTACAGCAATAGGTATTTACCCAGTGATATGCTGAAATATGTATTTATAGCTATACCAAACAGACGGGGAGCAATTGAATGTGAGGTTTTTCGTACAATTAACCTCATAAACCATATCACTAAGCTTCTACTCAAATCATAATGAGAAGAACCAGAAAGAAAATAAAAATGGAAATTATTGAAGAACAATTTGGATTTATGGAGGGAAAGGGCACACACAATGCAAAATAAACATTACCGACACTAATAGAAAGGTCAATAGAGAAACAGAAAGACATATATGTGTGCTTCATAAATTATACTAAGGCATTTGATAGAGTAAAACATGATGAACTGATTAAAATGTTGGAAGACATCAACATTGATGGGAAAGATTTAAGAGTAATAAAGAATATTTACTGGAACCAAGTAGCAGCAATTAAAATGGGAAATAAAAAGGGTAGTTACGAACAGATAAAGTTAGGAGTACGACGGGGTGTGTCTTGTCACCAGGTCTCTTCTCCCTATATAGCGAAGTTATAATGAGAGAGATCAAAGAGATGCCAGGAATACTAGTTGGAGGTTATAATATAAATAATAAACGCTATGCAGAAGACACAGTATTGGTGGTGGATAAATCAACGGACCTACATAAATTGTTGGACACCTTAGTAACAGAGAGTGCAAGGAAAGGACTCTCCTTGAATCTCAAGAAAACAGTAACAATGGTGATATCGAAGAAAACGGTGACACCACAATGTGACATAGAAATAGAAGGAAACATTCTTAACCAAGTGAATAATTTAAGATACCTAGGGGCATTTATAACATCAGATGGAAGATGTAGAACAGAGATTAAGAGCATAAAGGGCAAGCAAAAGCCGCATTTCAGAAAATGAAAAGTATCTTATGCAATAAGTCAATATCACTGAATGTAAGAAAGAGAATGCTGAAATTCTATGTAGAACCAATTTTGCCGTATGGCAGTGACTCTTGTAATGTAAATGAATAAATTAAGAAGAAATTAGAAGCAATAGAGATGTGGTTCCTGAGACGAATGTTGCGAATTCCTTGGACTGCCAGTGTAACTAACAACGACTGCCTGAAACAGGCTAATAAAACTAGAACATTATATACAACTAAGAAAGAGACAAACATCTTTCTTCGGCCATGTGATGAGAATAGAGGCATTATAGAACATCGTGACAACTGGAAAGATCGAGGGGAAGAGAGGCAGAGGCAGACTAAAACAAATGATGCTGGATGGATTGAGACGGTGGCATTGAGGAATATCAGAAGCAGATTTGATCCAGACCGAGATCTGTGGAGAGCCATGAACGTCTACGCCAGCTGGCATGTTACTTGATGATTATGATGATGAATCTAGATAGAGCATTCTTATGAGTTGTATTACATGTGATGTAAAGCCCATATTCCTCATGAATTCGCAATTTTTCTGATGTTGTACACAGTCAACTGCCTTTGAAACATCCACAAGGCATGAGAATAGGTTTACATTAAATTCTCTGCACTTCTCTATTATTAAACGCATGTTGAGTATGTGATCTCTTGTTCTTCTTCCTTGTCTAAATCCAGCTTGTACCACGTTAATTTCTTTTTCCATTTTCTTACGAAGTCTTCTCATTATGATTTTTAGTAGAATTTCACTTGCATGACTGATCAGGGCAACATTTCAATAGTTGGTGCATAATTTCAGATTATCCTTTTTTGATATTGGAATGAAAATAGTTCTTTTCCAATCTTTTGGCCATATACCATATTTCCATATCTTTTTGCATAATGCGTGATAGATGTGTATGCTTTCTTCTCCTCCCGCTTTAATTAGTTCTGCTGGTATCTCATGACATCCAGATGATTTACCATTCTTCAGGTTCTTTATTGCCCATGCAAATTCATGTAATGCGGGTTCAGGTTCTGCCTCTGTTGTCATTGGCTCATGTATCTCATTCATATCATCACTGTCACTCATAGCATACATTCCACTGCAGTACTACCATCTTTTCTAGAATTTGTCTACATTCTGTTAGGGTATTTCCCATCTTGTCACAGATAACATTCAATTGAGGTTGAATATTTCTTGTCAATAATTTCATTTCTTTGAACATTTTGTAATCTCTTCCTGTCTTATGATATTGCTCTATTCTGGCACAGCAGTCTTGCATATATTGACTTTTGTCTTTTCTCTTGTGTTCTTTCTTATTTCTCGAGTTAAAGAGTTATACTTCATCCTGCTGTTATGGGATTCACCTCCTTTCTGTTTCAGTTCCCTTCGCTGTTTTATTAATTCTAACGTGTCTGATGTAATACATTGTAACTAAAGATAATAGCCGCACTTTCACTAACTTACACAAAAAACACATGACAGACAAAGCCAAAGAGATAACATGCAATCTATTTTTCAACACGACACCAACCACAGAAAGATCAGCACTGATATATAAGTAAATAACACTATGCCAACTATGCTGACACAGCATTCAAGAAAACGAAGAACATATTTACTATAAATGTCCATCAATAACAGCCACACAGACTGCACTACAGCAACTAATAAAACATACACAAACAAGAACACTGATGTACAAAACAATCTTCCTGACACACAATACCTACAACCAAACAAGACAAATTCGCAAAACTGCTTGTAGTATTGGTAGAATACAGACACTTAATATGGGTTAATCGAAACCCGCCCACTCACAATCGACACAGAATCAGAAAATTCAAATCACCAAAAATGCACTAATGAAAATTTAAAATAATCAGTGTAATTCTGCCACGGAGACTCAGACAGACAAAAAATGAAACTGACACAGCTAAAGAAAACTATACATTCCATGAACCAATTTCTACAACACATGTATGAAAGCAGTTCACGGAAATTAATAGTTGTTACAAGAAACAACACGCAAGATATGTAAACTACATATTCAAACAATTAATACATTCATAACACTTTTTCGATCGAAACAACAAAGGCATAACCACTAAAGAAAGAAAAATTACATACAGAAGCAACACAAAAGAGACAGAAGAATATACATATGTCATGTGATGCATATTCAAGAAGCTCACAGTGGTCATTACATTTGTAGAAATGTTAATCTAGATCTTGATTGAATACCTGAACAGTTGTCCAGTGTTGATGTTTGTTCAACAATGGTTGTTTTATATGTTGTAAACAATCAATGTCCTCTAGCACTATATAACAAATCCAATAGGTGATTTAGTGGGAATGGAGAAGTACGCATAGACACAGTTATATAATTGAGTGAAGTATTTACCTCTTTCTGTTTGTGCTAGAATTCCATGATCACTTTGCATTCTATAAGTGAAAGAGAATCAAAACTAAATCCCCTTTAGGGATCCCCTAGACACTTAACAAAATATTCACGTAGATTAAAATCCGCATCCCAAAGTCACCAAGTTCTCTAATTTATTTCTTTTCATAACATGTCAAACAGTTGTGACACTCTACCTCTAATTTCTCTAATCAGTTTACAATTTTCATTTGTAGAACGTGGTCATTTGCTTTTCTGTCTGTACGTGGTATTCTTTGCATTCTCCTCATAAACCAAATTTCCACAGCCATCGGATGTTTCAAGCTTAACTGCTCATTGTCCACGCTTCACATCCGTACAAAATTACAGGTTCTATGTAGTACTTCAACACTTTTTTTTTCGTTTCAATTGATATCTTTTTATAGGTCAGTATTCTTTTTCATCTTGCAAAAAGCTACCTTCGCAATGGCAATTCTTTTACTAATCTCTTCAAGGCGTCTCCCATTAGATGTTATGACTGTTCCGAGATAAATGTACCCATGCACATGCCTTAAGAACACACACACACACACACACACACACACACACACACACACACACACAATGTTGCAGGTCCTGTTCATTGTCTGCAATCAAGACTGTATCATCTGCATATCTAATGTTATTGAAACTAGAAACAATGAAAGTAAGCTTTAATATAGTGACATTAGTAAACTCATTTTTATTAGACAGAAAACAAGTAGAACAACACAATAAATCTATATTTCAAGCCATTACCATATATATCTACTGGAGTACCTCAGGGGTCTATACTTGCCCTCTGTTATTTGCTATTTATATAAATGATCTTCCCTTATATCTGTCGTCGTCCTGCGATCTATTTGCAGACGACTGCACAGTATATACAAACGCTATTCATCGTAATGTGCTAGAATTATCCTTGCAACAGGAAATAAATAGTGTAGTTAACTGTAGTCATGCAAACCGCATGCAAATTAACATTTCTAAAACAAAAACTATGTTAATAGGAACCAGGCAAAGACTTCACACTCTAAACTCGCAGAGAACTCTTCAGCTGCACATTGGTAGCATACCTATAGAAAGTTTAACCGTGCACAAGGCACTGGGTCTTATCATAGATCAAACTCTATCCTTTAATTCCCATGTTGATGCTCTAGTTAAACAAATAGCCAAAAAAAAAAAAAGTATACAACTTGCCAAAATTAAAAATTTTCTCGATGAAAACACAAGGCAGATACTCTATACTTCCCACATACAAACACATATTGATTATTGCTTCACAATCTGGGATGGATGCTCCAAATCAATTAATAAAACGTCTTTATTCACTCTAGAAAATGGCTGTGCGTTTAATCAATGGTGATAAACTTACCGACAATTCTAACCTACATTTCTTCAGTTACTGCCACTCCACAAACGCCTACTGTTTAATAAGGCAAAACTAATTCACAAAATCCTATTTCAAAATGCCCCAAGCTATCTTTGGCCATTGTTTAAATATAACGCAAGACATAGGGAAGGACTAAATGTACTTCATGTCCCTAAACATAGGATAAACCTAGGATATAAAACAAGCTTGGCATACTCTGCCACTCAGTTATGGAACAATCTTCCACAAGAAATGCTGTGATGTCGATTCCTAAATCAATCAATCTTCCACGAGAAATCAAAGACACCACCAATCATTATACATACACTCGCAACCTGTTTGAACACTAAATCAGGACAGACTACATTCCCCCATTTAAAAAAAAAGCACACAACAAAGACAATAATAATGGTAAATTATCTCGAACGACAACTAGCCAAAAAACACTCCCATATGTATGGCACGCTACACCTTTTTTGGGTATTTATAATGCCTATGTTAAACATAAAAAGACACAGATTATGGTCGTCACTAGGAAGGACGAAATACCACAATGTAATATACAAGTAAATGGGAATATTCTTCAACAAGTGAGCAGGTACAATTATCTCGGAACAGTAATAACATCTGATGGGAGATGCCTTGAAGAGATTAGAACAAGAATCGCCATGGCAAAAGTAGCCTTTAGCAAGATGAAAAACATATTGACCAATAAAAAGATGTCAATTGAAACGAGAAAGAGAGTGTTGAGATGCTACATTGAGCCTGTACTTGTGTATGGATGTGAAGCGTGGACAATGAGCAGTCAGGCTGAAAAACATCTGATGGCTGTAGAGATGTGGTTTCTGAGGAAAATGCAAAGAATACCATGGACAGCCAGAAAGACCAATGAACAAGTCCTTCAAGAAACAAATGAAGATCGTTGGTTGATTAGAGAAATTAGACGTAGACAGTCAAAATTTTTTGGACATGTTATGAGAAGAAATGGATTGGAGAATTTGGTGACAACTGGTAAGATCGAGGGGAACAGACCAAGGGGAAGACCTAGAAGCAAGTACCTGGATGGCTTGGCCTTGTGGCATAGTCGAGACAGAAACACGGAGCTGATCCACGACTCTGGTGATCGGGTGAGATGGCAGAACATGACCGCCCACGCTTACCGGCATGGCACATGATGGATGGATGGATGTTAAACATTACCTCTATGAGTCATGTATTATTGATTATTTTTCAAGCGTTTTAATGCTTATTGTTCTTTTGTTGTCCAAGATTTGCTTCATAAGAGATGTTGAATGAAAGAATGTATGAGAGGAAATAGAGAAGAAGGGCAGAATGTCAGACGGGTATGCGTGCCTAATTCTTAACCCTTTGAAAATAAAGATTTTCGTTCGTTCGTTCTATGTAAAGTCCCCTAAAGTTGGTTCCTTCCATTTCTATGTTTTTCATCTTGTAAAAGGCTACCATCGCCATGACGGTTCTTGTTCTAATCTCTGCAAGGCATCCCCAATCAAATTCTATGGCTGTTTCAAGATAATTATACCGATTCACTTGTTTAAGAATATTCCAATTTACTTGTATATTACATTGTGATATTTCGATCTTCTTACAATTTAATTCTAACCCTAGTTGTTCACTGTGTGCACAACCGCATCAACTAAATGTTACAGTTTCTGCTCATTGTCTGCAGTCAGACTGTATCATTTTCATATCTAATGTTATTGATGTTTCTTCATCCAATGATGATTCCCTTTATATCTTGTACATTTCTGAAAATATTTTCACTGTACAGGGAACTGTACAGGTTAGAACCTGGCGAGGAGTGGGTACAAGTGCCAACAGATTTCTGTACATCCTTTTCAGTTTGCATCCAACTAGAAAGAAAATTCAGACAAGAAAATCCGGCTGCTGTGGAGGCGGAAGCGAGAATTCGTTAGACGGTGATGCTGTCAGTTACACAGATGGGTCTATCGTTCGTCGAGTGAGAAGTTTGTGGGCCTTTACGGCTCAGAACGGAGAGAGAATTGTGAAGGAAGATTCTGGTGCTTTTGCTTTGACCACAAGTAGCCTGACTATGGAAGTCATGGCAGTAAGTACAGCAATAATATGGCTCGAGACACAGACATTCACTAGGGCATGTTTCCTTAGCGAATCAATGAGCATGCTCAAGAAGATAAAAATGGGATAGATCCGAAGAGAGTGGTTGCTGTCTCTGGAGCGGTCTCGGCTGGCAAAGATTAGTTTCATTTTTGTGCCAAGGCATGCGGGTGTACAAGGAAATGAATGCGCTGACAAGCTCGCGGGTTAGGCTACTGTGGAAGGCAGACGCACCATGGACCAGGCTGACATTCTGAATGCTTTACGAGAAGTAAGTCGTTCGCAAGAACCAAGTGATGACTGTGAATCTACAACCATGGTCAGGATGCGAGAACAGCAAATTAAAAGAGGCCACACAAGAATACTACACTGGCAGCAAAATAAGATTAATAAACGAACACAGAAATGATGTCGTTGACCGCTACATGTTGTGGGATTTACTGAGGAGGGGATCCGATCACTTATGGACTTGCTTGCTTGCGTTCGTTGGCTGTGAACTCCAGCGTGAAGTCCTGTATGTCGGATGGTGACATCATGTTGTCCAACATCAATATGATATCATACAGGACTGAGGTTTGCGTGAGTATCCGTTGTCCCATGTCTGGCTTATTGGTGTGCAGACTAGTGGTTCCTCGCCGTGCAGGCAGATACTCTCCGACTTTGGAGGAATCAGCGATCCTACTGATGTTAGCCATGACCCCGAAGGGACCTGTTTCCCAGGACGCGTGACTAGGCCGTGTCAGTAGGTCTTGGCCAGTATATAACCTGGCCCTGGTGCCTTGGAAACACCTCTGAGTCGTATGGACTGAATGGTTCCATGTGCAATGGGGATGATCTGTCGACTAACTAACTAACTACGTATACCAAGGGCTTTCATATCTTGTTTACACACATCCCTATATCGCATTTGGGTCTTTCAGTTGGCCCTTCCCTATGGCTAGTTCTCCGTATAGGAGATCTTTGGGAATACGTTCATTCTCCATTCGAGATATATGACCCAGATACCGGAGGCGTCTCTGCTTGAGGAGGGAGTGCACTGTGGTAATATCTGCTCTTTCAAGTACGTGTTTGTTTGTTATGTGGTCTTTCCACGATATGCCCAGAATATGTCTCAGACATCTCATATGGAAGGAATTCAACTTTCTTTCATGACGTGAATACAAGGTCCAGGATGCAGACCCATAGAGTAGTGTGCTAACAACACAAGCTTCATATACTTGAACGTGTGTACGCTCTGTTAGTCTATTATTCTCCCAAACTCTTTTAGTTAGCCTGGAAAGTGTTATGACTGCCTTTCCAATGCGTCTATCGATTTTTGTCTCTACTGAAAGATTATCTGATATTGTCGACCCCAAATACGCAAACTTATGGACAACCTTCAATTCGTAATTAGAAATTTTGATTGATGGAGGCACACCAGCATCTTGTTCCATCACTTGTGTTTTATATAGGCTGATGGTGAGCCCAATAGATCTTCTGGGATGTTGAAGCATGGAATAAAATTGTCCCCTGCATATTTTCGTGTAGTGATTTCACAAGACTTAGCAGGGTGGGTGGACATCCTATCTTTTCAAGGACCTTAAAAAGGCCATTTCTGCTCACGAGGTCAAATGCCTTTGTGAAGTGGTTTACACTTTGGATTTCTATGTTATCATCGTCATTCAGTGCCTTGCCGGATGGCGTGGGCGATCACGCCTGTCCACAAATTAGATCTCCGACGTCAAGGATTATTCCGTGTGTTGACTCCCTTCCGTGCTTTGACACAATACTGTCAACAATTGTCTAGCAATGTATTTAATCTATCTCTCTTTCCACAAATCTTTCCGGTTGTCACAACATGTTTCACTGTTTGTCTTCTCATAATGTAGCCAAAAAATGATGACTGTTTCTTTCCGATGTTTTTATAAGTTGTCTTTGCGTCTTAGCTTCCCTCAAAATGTTCAAATGTCTCATTTACACTGTCCGACAAATTGTCATCATTCTTCTATAACATCACATCTCCAAGGCTCCTGGTGGTTTTTCGCCTGTTTGATAATTGTCCAGAATTCGCATACTTCTTTTCTTCTTCTTCTTCTTCTTCTTCTTCTTCTTCTTCTTCTTCTTCTTCTTCTTCTTCTTCTTCTTCTTCTTCTTCTTCTTCTTCTTCTTCTTCTTCTTCTTCAGCATTCCGAGCCATTGAGGTTCTTTCTGCAGATACAAGCCGTCTCCATTCGTCTTTCTGGTGGACCTTCTCTTGCCAGCCGTTGATTCCAAGTGCTTGTAGATCTGTATGTATATTATCTCTCCACGTCTTCTTGGTCTACCTCGGGATCTCAGGTCATTTATTTCTTGAGTGTAAGCGAGTTTTGTTTCCCTATTATCTTCCATTCTTTCCATATGCCCCGGCCATTACAGCATATTAGCCTTCATGATATCAATGATTAGCGGGGACTTAAACATATCATAAATGTCTTTGTTGCTTCTTCTTTTCAACTCTCCACTTTGTGTATCCCTAATGGGCCCAAAGATGCATCTTAAGACTTTGTTCTCAAAGGTTTGTAACAAGGCTCTGTCTCCTTTAGTTGTACTCCAGGTTTCAGAGCCATACAGCACAACTGGTCTGATCAGTGTTTTGTAAATTGTGATTTTGGTGTTACGAGATAGCACATTTGATTTTAGCAGGTGGGTAGTGCATAGTATATCTTATTTCCAGAGTTGATTCTAGCTTGTATCTCTTCGCTTATTATGTTGGAGCAGTTGAAGATTGTACCCAGGAATTTGTGTGTTTCCATTCTTTAAATGGTCATATTATCTATTTGTATGTGGCCAGAGTTTTTAGCCGTTCCTTCTCTTGAAGTTACCATATATTCTGTCTTATCTTGGTTGATAACCAGCCCCATTTGTTGAGCTTTTCCTTTACGTGAGTCAATATTTCCACTGTCTTTTGTCCATTTTCCCCTATAATATCTATATCATGTGCGTAACCAAGCAGTCTGGATGTTCCTCAAATAGCACATTCCTCCTTTACCTCCCTTACAACTTTCTCTAGAGCCAGATTTAAAAGAAGCGGCGATAGTGCATCACCCTGTTTCAAGCCAGATGTTATTTGGAAAGGGTCTGATTTCCTGCCTTTATATGTTACTATATTATAAGTATCTTCCATGCATAGTCCGGTCATGTTGATTAACTTCCTTGATATTCCAAATTCCAGCATAGTATTCCATAGACTATTCATATGGACACTATCATAAGCCTTTTTAAAATCCACAAAAATGTTATGGAGATCTCTTTTATATTCCCAATTTTTCTGGGCTATTTGTCGTATGATAAATATCTGATCTATTGTTGATCTGTTTTGTCTGAAACCCGCATGGTAGTCACCTAACATGTTTTCTGAATATGGTTTCAGTCTATTTAGTAATACGCGGATAGTATCTTATAGCTTGTGGATAGGAGTGATATTCCTCTATAATTTTCACATTGGAACTTGTTTCCTTTCTTAAAGATTAGTATCAATAATGAATCTTTCCAGTCATAGGGTATTTATTCTGTCCTCCAGATTTTTATTATTAGTTTGTATAGCTTCATATCTAATGCGTGGCCACCTCCCTTTATAAATTCAGCAGCAATTCCATCAGCCCCAGTTGCTTTATTGTTTTTAAGTCGTAATATAGGATTTTTTCAAAAGTAGGTTCTTCAATTTGTGGTTCACACATTAGAACCACTTCCTGTGGGAAAGTATTATTTGGGGCTTCACAATTTAGTAATTCAACAAAGCATTCTTTCCATGTGTTACACATTTCCTCATTGGTATTTATCATATTCCCATTTTTGTCTTTTAATCCATGTGTTGTATTGGTGCCCTCGTTTCACTGACTTCAGTTCTTTAAAAAACTTTCTGGATTCGTTTTTCTGGTGATTAGTTTCCATATTTTTGATTATATTGCTCATATATTCTCGCTTCTACTGCCGAACTATTTTGGTAGCCTCTTTACATTCAGTTCTATATTGCTCTTCATTTTGGATGTTGTAGATGTCATTTAACCACAACTTACTGGTATTCTTTTTCCTAATGACAGCTTCTTCACATTTTTGATTGAACCATCTGTTCTTTCTATGCATGGTTAACACACCGAGACATTCTTATACTGTAGTTTTAATTGAATTCTTGATGTTCAACCAAGTTTGGTCAACGCTTTCCTCCAACGGGTTTTGTAGAATTTCAAGTTTACATGTTATTTCATCTGCAAATTTCTCTTTGACTGTACTTTCTTGTAGTCTTTCTCTGTTATATGTTGGGTGTAACCTTTGTAGTTTAGCATAGAAAGCTCTCTTAAGTTTTATTTTAAATTTTGCTCCAACAAGAAAGTGGTAGCTGTGGCACTCAGCTCCTCTATAACTTCTAACTTGTTGTATGTTTGATGCAATTTTGTTGTTAATTAAAATGTGATCTATTTGATTATAGGTTCTCTTGTCACATGGTTTCCAAGTTTATTTATGTATATCCTTTCTTTGCAGTCTGGTACTGCTGATCTACAGTCCTTTGGCTTCTGCCAGGTTGATGACTCTCCATCCATTGTCATTTGAAGTTGTATGTAGGCTTTCCATACCGGCAACTTTTTTATGAGTTTGTTCTCTACCTATTTTTGCACTGAATTCTCCCAGCACAATCAGGATGTCCTGTTTGGGGGTTTCTTCTATGACATCTTCCAGATCATTATAAAAGTCTTCCTTAATACGAAGGTATAGCTCCGGTATAATGTAAAATAAAATACAACAATCATAACTTATTTTGTTACCATATTTTGTTGCGAAACAGATAAATAAGGATTCGCATAATTATGTTAAAATTGATTCGATGTAACGTGAAAGACAATATATATATATATATTTTATGTATTGTCTGATCTAGAGATCCTATTTCAGGGTGTAGATGATCAATGGGAAATGTTGAAGAATTAAATCCGTTTGGCTGCAGAAACAAGTATTCCAAAATTAAAGAAGGTGCGTCGTAAGAAATGATGACTGAAGAAATTTTACAACTAATGGAAACAAGAAGACTCAACAAAAATAATCTTGCCAAATATGAAGAAATTCATAGACAAGTTAGAATATTATGTTAGGAGGCAAATGAAGCATGGCTTGAGAAAAATTGCATAGAAATTGATAAACAACACTACAGTCAAAATAACAAATTAGTTAGTTAGTTAGTCTTTCCTCTTGAGCCTAAGGCGGCGCATAGGGCAGAAGTCCTGTCTCTCCATGCTTGGCGGTTCGCTGCTACCTGTTGTAGATCTTGGATATTTACTTGGCCATTGAATGAGCCTTCTCTAATGATGGTTCTACGCAGGGTCTCTCTTGGTCTTCCCCGTTTTCTTTTCCCTACTGGTAACCATATGAGGGCTTGATAGGGGAGTCTTGACTTGTCCATTCTGAGTACATGGCCGATGTAGTTCCAACGGCGTCTTCTTATGAAATTGGATACTGTATCTTGCTTAGTCTCTTGTCTTATTTGCGAATTGGTTCTGAAGTCTGTCCAGTGGGTGTTTAGAAGTCTTCTAAGACATTTGTTCTCAAAATTGTCTAATTTTTTATCTAAAGCTACCGTTGATTTCCAACTTTCACATCCATACGTTAACACTGGAATCACACAGGAGTTGAAGATTTTAAGTTTTGTGTGTTTGCTGAGTGTCTTTGACTTCCAGATGTTTGACAGTTTATTGAAGGCACTAGATGCCAGTGCGATTCTAGATGATATTTCTGGTGTTGAGTCCCCTGTAGATGTCATTTTGATTCCTAGGTATGTAAAACTGTTGACTTTTTCAAGAACGTAGCTGTTCAATTTGGTGTCATCTGAACTGTTGGTAAGATCAATAGTCTTTGTTTTTGTGGTGTTAATTTGGAGACCAATTTGCCCTGAAACATTTTGGAGGTGGTTTATTTTCTCTTGGGCATCCGGGTGTGTTGAACTCAAAAGCACTATGTCGTCGGCAAAGTCCAGGTCTTCTAGAATTTTGTCAACCCAATGGATACCCATATTTGTGTTGTTTGTGCATTTGCGCATGACCCAGTCGATAGCTATTCCAAAAAGCATCGGTGATAAGACACAACCCTGTTTCACTCCTGTTTCGACTGAGAACCAGTCAGAGTTGCCTGTTTCTGTTCTTACGCAGCAATGTGTTTCTTTGTAGAAAGATTTTATGACGTTGGTATATTTGGTAGGAAAACCATAGATGTTAAGTAGATTCCAAAGTGAAGGACGGTGGATACTGTCGAAGGCTTTTTGAAAGTCGACAAAGTTGGTGATTAATTTCGACTGGAATTCTACGGAGTCTTCAATGATTATTCTGAGGGTGAAAATGTGGTCTATGCATGACCATTTTGGTCTTCAATTTTTTTATGGCTGCTTTAATCTCTTCCATGGTGAATGACTCGCAGGAGGCATCTAGTGGGGGCATAGTAATTTCTCCATCCAGGTTCGGAACAGTGTCAGGCTGCGGTCTATTTAATATTTCTTTGAAATGTTCTGCCCATCGTTGCTTTTGAAGGTCATCGGATAACAATAACAAATTAGTGCACAAAAGAATTCAGGAACTTCACTGATAAAAGAACAAGAACATCAGCAGGCTGTCTAAAAACTAAAGATGGCAAAATCATAATAGAAAAAGATCAGATTCTATGTGAAAAACCTTTATGATGATAACAGAGATGAACAGTATGATATTCGATTTAATAATGAAGGACCGCCAATTTTGAAGATGGAGGTTCAGAATGTTCTTAAACATATGAAAGCAGGCAAGACCCCCTGGTTCAGATAACATCACAACAGAAATTATTAAAGCTTTAGACGAATATGGACTAGAGCACGTCACCCGACTGTTGAACACATTATATGATACCGGAGATATACCTTCTGAATTATGTAATTCTGTATTTGTTGCAATCCCAAAGAAATCAGGAGCCTTGGAATGTGATCAACATAGAACAATTAGTAGAATGAGTCATATCACGGAGATTTTCTACGAATTATCATGCAAACAGTGAGAAAGAAAATACAACCCGAAATAGGGGAAGAACAATGTGGATTTGTAGAAGGAAAGGGTACAGTAAATGCTGTGTATATGCTGCGATCCGTTATTAAACGGTCTATAGAAGTAAACAAAGATATACTTCTTTGTTTTATTGACTACACAAAGGTTTTCCATAGAGTACGACATGTCAACATAATAAATATGCTTGCAGAACTACAAATTGATGGGAAAGACATAAAAACATATAGTGGAAACAACAAGCTACCATAAGGATTGATAATGAAGTAGGACAATATCAGCTTATTAAAAGAGGTGTGAGACAGGGATATGTAATGTATCCAGATATTTCTTCCCTACACAGTGAAAATATTTTCAGAAATGTAGAAGATTTAAATGGAATCATCATTGGAGGACGAAACATCAATAACATTAGATATGCAGATGATACAGTATTGATTGCAGACAATGAGCAGGATCTTCAACAATTAGTAGATACGTTTTTTGCACACAGTGAACAACTGGGGTTAGAATTAAATTGTAAAAGGACACAGATTATGGTCGTCACTAGGAAGAAAGAAATACCACAATGCAATATACAAGTAAATGGGAATATTCTTAAACAAGGGAATCGGTACAATTATCTCGGAACAGTCATAACATCTGAAGGGGGATGCCTTGAAGTGATTAGAACAAGAATCGCCATGGCGAAAGTAGCCTTTAGCAAGATGAAAAACATACTGATCAATAAATAGATGTAAATTGAAACGATACAATGAGTGTTGAGGTGCTACATAGAGCCTGTACTTTTGTATGGACGTAAAACTTGGACAATGAGCAGTAAAGCTGAAAAATATCTGATGGCTGCAGAAATGTAGTTTCTGAGGAGAATGCAAAGAATTACATGGACAGACAGACAAACAAATGACTAAGTACTACAGGAAACAAATGAACATCGTAAATTGATTAGAGAAATCAGACGTACACAGTCAAAATGTTTTGGACATATTATGAGAAGAAATGAACTGGAGAACTTGGTGACAACTGACAAGATCGAAGGGAACAGACCAAGGCGAAGACCTAGAAGTAAATTACCTGGATGGCTTGGACCAATGGCATGGTAGAGACAGGAACACTGAGCTGATCCACGACTCTTGTGATCGAGTGAAATGGCGAGTCATGCCCGCCCACGCTTTCCGGCATGGCACATGATGGAAGTATATATATATATATATATATATATATATATATATATATATATATATATATATATATATATATATATATATATATATATATTAGCTGATCCGGCCCTGCTTCGCCCAGACTCTGGTGGGGATCTATCTGCCTGCCTGCCTGCCTGTCTGTCTGTCTGTCTGTCTGTCTGTCTGTCTGTCTGTCTGTCTGTCTGTCTGTCTAGAGGAGAAAATTGTGCTTAATGCTGGGATTATTTTTTTTAAATCTTGTCGTATAATTTTCAAGTTATGGCCGAACACCAAATGTGATGTCTAACGTAGTGCTTTTTGATAAATAATATTTTTTGTTTGTCTGTCTGGTGCGTAGACGAATAAATCCGAAGGTTTTCCAACGCGTGAACAGGCCACATATAGCTGTCCATGTGTGAAGCACGGATTTTCCAAATTTAGTCCACACACTTGTAGCGATTGTCCCTGTGCTTTGTTGATCGTCATGGCAAATGCAAATCGCACCGGAAACTGCAGGCGTTTGAATTCAAATGGCATGTCTGTTGGAATCATTGGGATGCGAGGCAACAGTACATCTTCTCCTTTAAATTTCCCATTCAAAATTGTAGCTTCGATGATATTGTTCAACATCTTTTTGACTGCAAGCCTGGTACCATTGCAACGTCGAGGTGGATTGATGTTTCGGAGAAGAATGATAGGCACGCCAATTTTCAATGTTAAAACGCGAGGCGGTATGCTTGGTAAATCAAGTGAATTCAAGAATTCAGTTGGATAATTGACAACTTCGTCTTGATTCATCATAGAATCTATGGATTTATACGTTGTCGCTGCGCCTGGCATTTCGTTTTGAATGGCGCAATTGATGGCATTGACATCGCTATTTTAGGCTGCTAATATAGCACGTGCACTGAGCCATTGATGATATTTGTGATTCCGTGAGATATTTGGAAAAAACTTTGTCAATCAATTCGTCTATAGTTGCTGTGATTTTACAGAAGTTTTTTGGCAACGTGATACATTGTGTGGATTCATCGATTGGCATTTTCCCATTCCCTATATCCAACAATTGTTTAGCGAAAACTTCTGCGGACGCATCATGTTGTAGTTGTATACGCATGTTGGTCTTCAAAGTCAATTTCTGAACGTGTCGCCATAAAACTGATGATTTCAGACATGCATTAAGTTCATCGGTGGATGTTGAGCGTGGTATAACTGATAGAGTTTGTCGAAAATCACCAGACAATAAAATAAGTGCGCCACCGAAGAGCTGTTCATTTCCTCTGAAATCTTGTAGTGTACGATGAAGCGCCTCCAATGCTTTTTTGTTCGCCATAGTACATTCGTCCCATACACTGAGCTGACATAATTGGAGTACTTTACCCATTCCAGAATTTTTTCGGATATTGCATGTCGGTGTCTCAGTGATGTGCATATTCAAGGGCAATTTTAGTGTTGAATGTGCTGTTCGGCCACCATCCAAAAGAGTTGCCGCAATTCCAGATGATGCGATAGCCAGCGCAATATTTTGTCGTGATCTTATGGTTGCCAATATAAGTGAAATGAGAAAAGTTTTTCCTGTGCCTCCGGGCGCATCTAGGAAATACAATCCGCCGGTTTGGCTTGTAATTGCATGCATAATTCTGTCATACACTATACGTTGTTCTGGAACCAATTTCGGAAAATTCGTTTGAACAAATGCACACAATTCGTCGACATCAAAGAGTGATTCTCGTTGCAAATCACGATCGAAAAGATCGTTTGCAGATCGATCCGGCACAGTCATTCCCAATTGTACCAGTGGTTTGTTAGCGATTGCCAAACATATGTCCTCAATCAAAACCAATGCCTCATTATATACATTGGGTGTGAATTGAATGTCTGGATTTTGATTCATTGCACGCGAACGATGTAGGATGTCTTCACTCATATAGTCTTTGTATGTTTCCCAAAGATCATGTGGATTGGATGGGAAGCAAGTTGTCAATATGATGGCAAATAACGTGCGTATTTGCTGTGGTTGAGCAGTATTTAATGCATCAGCGAGTGAAGTGTCCCAGTGTGCATCGTTTTCAAGAAGATTTAAATCTTGGCAAGTTTCACGATAAGTGGCACATACTTGACCGTTTACTGTTATTAATTCTTGTAATCGC
Organism: Cepaea hortensis; assembly: GCA_963921405.1. NCBI lineage: Eukaryota > Metazoa > Mollusca > Gastropoda > Stylommatophora > Helicidae > Cepaea > Cepaea hortensis. Next base: position 114,484,695 of record OY992879.1, read on the forward strand.
AAGTAAAAGCATTATGCATTGTTTGGGTGAAAGTGTACAGACGGCCTAACGCGTCGGTCAAATATAAATTGGCATGTCCTTCAACTGCTTTACCTTGTTTGCGACGTTGAAACGTTTTCGCTGATGCATTCCATGTGTAGTATGTTGGCACTTCAGAGTAAAGTAGTGTCTTTGCAAACATATCATTCCCGCACAATGAAAAAAATGCTGTTAACGTTGTTGGTGGTGGTGACAATGCTCGTTCACTTGCATTTTCTGTTGTGAAGTACACGCGCTGTCCATTTTCAAGGTGCACTGCCAAATGAACAACTGTTGGATGACGTTCATGGATTGGATATGATAAAATGCGCCATACTGCTTCATTACTATTAATGTAGCGTCCCACTTGATATTGTTCTATTTCATCGATAGATGCATATGCATTTACCACTCCAAAAACTGCAATATCGCTTCCTTTGTTGACATATTTGCAAATGTAACTTGATCGATTTAACCGAATTGCAATACTCGACATTGATGTGTGCTTTGTATGTTTTCGAGAGTAACGGTGAATACGGTACAACCCAACGATTATCGACTTCAACATCATTGTTTCGTACTTTTAAAGTGATAGATTTGCCGCCATCTTCAGTTGAGCGTCGACGATAGAGTGGATATCCGTCATTGCCAGTCTCGGCAAGTAAGTGTCTTGGGTATCGTTTTGTGCATTTCCCATCAGACATGCAAGGTGAATTGTTATTGAGGAAGCCACATGGACCATGAATCATGTTTCTGGTGACGACTTCAAATAACTCTGGATCAATGTCGATATCTGGTATTTCTGCTGAGATGACTTGATCAATTTGATCTGGTGTGATTTTTTCCATCAACCAAATAAAAATGTGTGCATGTGGCAATCCTCTTTTTTGCCATTCGATGGAATACATCCAACAGCGTGTCTCTCCAAAAAACTTGATGCTTGACAATGAAATCCATTAAAGATTTCAATCTTTGTTTGAACACACGTGCGGAAATATCAGGGCGATCTGATGATGATTGTCCAGTTAACAAAAGTTCTTTTATTTCATCCCATGTAGGATTGCATGTAAAGGTAATAAACAAATCTGGGCGGCCATATGCGCGAACATATGTCATTGCATCTTGTGCGTATTCATGCATGTGCCGTGGTCTCCCTGTAAATGTGGCCGGGAGTATGATCTTTTTTCCTAATTCATTTGGATTAACATTGTTATCATTAACAATTGCATCACGTAAATGAATGTAATCTTCGAAACGCAACTTGGTTTGATTTAAGCGAATGTAGAGGAGTCGTTCGCTTTCGATTTTCGCATACATGTCGACAATGTATTGAAGGAACAATTGTCGACATTTGAAGATATGATTTTCAGCGTTTTCACGAATCATCAATCTATATGAATAGTAATTCATGGCACTGACTTTCTTAATCGTTTCCTCATCTGTTTGTGGATTTCTCAATTTGATATTTATATAATATCCATCTTCCCCTTGCCAAAATATAATCGGATATTGCAATGCATCGTATGAGCGATGAGTTTCTGAGACTCGCTGAACATCACCATTTCTACGATGAAGAATTATATCACGTGAGTTAGATTCTTCGCCAACTATAACGATCGCCACCTCATCAATTGTTGGTGCATTGTACCGTCTTTCGTGCTGACCGACAGGTGTTTTGTCTGCTCTAACTACAACTCTGTAGTCATTAGATGGCATTCGTTCAAGGGCAGTTCTGAACAATCTAATTAATTCGTTATGCTGATCGAATAAATTTTGTTATGCAGCGACAATTTCTCGTTTAATGCCTGTATTGAATCGACATCGTTGATAAATTTGTTCACCAGTGTTTCCCATAAAATAAATTTGAAGATATTTGGGATCTGCGTTCGGCAGTGGTAGTAGTGATCCTGCGCGATGATAAATTTGCCCCTGAACCTTGAATGTCGGCATGTAATTCTCGCACACGATATTTGTTGCACCAAACGATGTCATTTGGAAACATGAATTGTACTTGCGTATGTTTGCCAAGAAATGTTGCGATTGGCTCGTGACACCTGATACCAACGTTGACAATGGTTCGGGTGGTGAATGTAATTCTGACAATTTCACTTTTCCACCCATGCAGCAAATTCCTGGTGTTTCATTCTTAAATTTGAGGGCACTGCAATACATGCATAATTTATCCATTTTTCCAATAACCACACTTGGATGAAGACTGTAATCATAATGAGCATCGTAATGAAATGCACTAAGATTTAAATCAGCATCCAGTGATTGTCTAGATCGAGCATTGCGTACTCGATCAGTTTCCAGTCTTGTATCCCGTTGCTCGCCTGTTTCAGATGACCGTGCTTGAGCAGCGAGTACTCGATCGGTTTCCAATCTTGCTTCCCGACGCTTGCCTGTTTCAGATGAACGTGATTAAACATTGCGTACTCGATTGGTTTCCAGTCTTGCTTCCCGTTGCTCGCCTGTTTCAGATGAACGTGCTTGAGCAGTGCGTACTCGATCGGTTTCCAGTCTTGCTTCCCGTTGCTCGTCTGTTTCTGAAGCTCGTAATGCCTTTTTCTTTCGTGCTTGAGGTGTAGATCCACCAATCGCTTTTCGTTTGGGTGGCATAACTAATTTAGTTTTGGCCCTGATCGAAAAAAAAGAAACTTTGATTTCAAACTAACTATTTCATGCGAATTGTGTGCTGACCTTCTATCTATCTGACAGACAGACAGATAGACAGACAGACAGACAGACAGACAGACAGACAGACAGACAGACAGACAGACAGCCAGACAGACGGACGGACGGACAGACAGACAGACAGGGAGGGAGGGAGAGATAGACGGAGGGAGAGACGGACGGAGGGAGAGACGGACGGACGGACGTGTAGGCAGGCAGGCAGGCAGGCAGACAGACAGACAGACAGAGAGGGAGGGAGATACGGACGGACGGACGTGTAGGCAGGCAGGCAGGCAGGCAGACAGACAGACAGACAGATAGAGATGGAGGGATAGACGGAGGGAGAGACGGACGGACGGACGTGTAGGCAGACAGACAGACAGACAGTCTGACAGACAGACAGACAGACAGATAGATATATCTCCGCCAGTGACTGGGCGAAGCGAACGGAAATAACAAATGCATCTATTAATTCAAAAGTTGCTATCCCAAATTAGTACAGAAATAAAATTCTAACGTATCTAAAATAAATAATCTAAAATAAATAAATTATACGTAATGAAAAGTGTTTGTAGTCACCTACATAACTTTACACATAAAAAGATTAATTGTTATTGACATTGCCGTGTGACGATTCTGTGTAGTCACGTCATTTTCTTCGCTTTTCCCAGCGTTGTGGTTCAAGGATTCTTTGATCTATTTGCTATTAGAAGTTATGTCCCCTCGCTATATATATACATTATAATGTAAATTAAAATATTAACTAATATTAATTAAATATGATTTTACACTAAAAAAATATGACAGTTGGCAGCACGGGAATGATTAGAAGACGTGTAGAAAATTTCATCTAAATCGGATGGACCGTTCTGTCTGTCTGTCTGTCTGCCTGTCTGTCTAATCATTTATTGGTTGCAGTTAGAACAACCTTAGATAAACGAAGACCAACTTAAAAAAAGCATTAGAAAGAGCACTTAAAAGATCTTTACATCTTCCCCCAACAATTAACTTGGGTAAATGGAGCGGCGGTAGCAGCAGCAGGAGAAGAAGAAAAAGGAAGAGTAGGAGGAGACAGGAGTAGGAGGAGGGAGGAGGAGGAGGAGTAGGAGGGAGGAGGAGGGATTACGAGGAGGGGGAGGGAGGAGGAGGAGGAGGGGAGGAGGAGGAGGGAGAGGGATGAGGAGGGAGAGGTAGAAGGAGGAAGAGGGGAGAGAGGACGAGGAGGGGAGGAGGGAGGATGAGGAGGAGGACGAGGAGGAGGAGGGGAGAAGGAAGAGGAGGAGGGATAAAGTGGGGAGGGAGGAGGTGAGGACATGAGGGTGGATGGTAGGAAGGGAGTAGGAGATGAGGTGGAGGAGGAGGGAGGTGG